>PISX010005019.1:0-113083 GCA_004024625.1 Mellivora capensis | reverse complement strand
TCTCTCTCTGTCTAATAAATAAATAAAATCTTTAAAAAAAAAAAAAAGGAAGGAAAGCACCCTACCCATTTCTGTTCTGCATAACACGATTGTGATATAGTCACTGCAGCTCTCTGTTCTCAGGTCAACATTGGGAATAATAACGATACATATTTTATAAGGTACAATGAGAATTAAAGTTGTTCTCATGTACAAAGTAGTAAAGTACTTAGCATTCAGAAGGTATTCATTCATCAGAAAAGATGAATACCTATCATTTACATTATTACGAATGGAATTGGAGGGGATTATGCTAGATGAAATAAGTCAAGCAGAGAAAGACAATGATCATATGGTTTCACTCATATGTGGAACATAAGGTATAGCACGGAAGAAGAGAGGGAAATTTGAATGGGAAGAAATCAGAAAGGGAGACAAACCATGAGAGACTGAACTCTGTCCCTTCCCACTCTTCCTCCCTCTCTAAAACAACAACATACACAATTTGTAGGCAATTCATCAAAATTCTCATGTTTGCCTGTGGACCAAGAGAGGTCAATATGAAGACAATATATTGAAACTTGACAATAAGGCAGTAACACCAGCCACATCTTCACGGAGTAGGCAAAGGGTCGACAGAACTTTCCAGCTCATCATTAGGAGAACTTAGCTGGATTCAACAAAGCAAAGGAGGGTGAATTATTATCACCCATCACTCCAGCTAATAAAGAGCCACACACCTGGGCATTAAATCCCACCCAAAGACACTGTGGGCCTTGCATCCTTCTTGAAACAAAAGTTTATTTCAACATAAAATGAACATATATATAATCCTGGATTTTCCTATTGTTCACTGAGAAGCAAACCCTAATTTCCTGACCGAGGAAATCAAGCATATGAGATCACATATTAAAATCCTAGTTTTCTACATTTTGAAGAAATTTATCCTGTGGATTTTTGAAAATACTGATATCCATGGTCACTTTTATATACACTAAGTGTTGGCAGTTCTCTGTACAAAAGGTGAATTCAGGGTGTCTGGGTGACTCAGTCAGTTAAGCGTCTATCTACAGCTCACATCATGATCCCAGGGTCCTGCAATCAAGTCCCACGAGTGGGTCCCTACTGCACAGGAGTCTGTTTCTCCCTCTACCTCTATCACTCTCTCAAATAAATAGTCTTTAAAAAAATGGTTAATTCATACTATGTCTCTTAAACTAATGCTATCCCTATTTTTAGTTCTTTACTTATTTTTAAGTTACTATTAATTAAATGACTTTAATTGCAAATAATACACATTGAGCCTTGAAAATCAAGGATTTGAACTGCACAGATATATTCGTATGAAGATTTTTCTCAATAAATACATTGGAAGATTTTTAGGAATGAAAAAACTCAAGAGACAAACCATGTAGCCTAGAAATATTGAAAAAATTAAGAGAAAGCTATGTCACGAATGCATAAAATACAGGTAGAGAGTACTCTATTTTATCATTTACTACCTACAAAACATACACCAATTTATTATAAAAAGCTAAAGTTTATGAAAAGTTATGCACACAAACATTTACAGACCATACTTGGTGCCACTCACAGTTGCGAGAAATGTAAACAAATATAAAGATGAAAAATTAAATCAAACTGCATAAAATTAACTACAGTACATACTGTACTACCATAATAATTTCATAGCCACTTCCTGTTGCTATTGCAGAGAGCTCAAGTGTTGCAAGTATCTGCTTAAAATGCCGTATGACACTAATCATCTCCGCCTGAGCAGTTCATCTCTCCAGTAAATTGCACATGGCAGTAAAAAGTGATCTCTCCTGGTTCTGCCTATTAGCAGTTAAATTTTGGGAAGTCAAAAGTTATTCATGGATCTTCAACTACATTAGGCAGAGGGAGGAGGAGCCCCTAACCCTTGAGTTGGTCAAGGATCACCTGGATGTACTTTGTATCAAAAACTGTCTTATAAATACATTTCATATCTAAAAACTGCCCCACATAAACTTAAGAGCAAGTTGAAATTGTGAAAAAAAATTCAAATTCAGATTATTACCTAGATACAACCAAATATATTTTAACACACGGAACAACTTAAGATTGTTAAAGTTAATCATCTTTGAAATATCTAAATTAAACCTTTCTGCCTATTCATTCCTTTACTTTATTAACAAAGCATTGTGGGGGTGTTTATTGGGCAGCAAAGGTGAAAATATCTGCTCTCTCCTTGTTTGTCATCACTCAAACTTTTAGCTTCGGGAATATTAAATTTTCAATTATAAACTAAGACTTATATCAGATGCAGGAGCCAATTCTGTACCATAAACTCACGGCCCCACGTTTATCTTCAGGTCAGCCTATAAATGGCTATTTGGAGTAGCACCTAGATTTCTCTTTTTACCTGAACATCTATTTGGTTTCCCGAATTTCAAATATAATAATTTGTTTCTTAACTTTGTCTCAGACATCTAAAGTAGGGTCTTGACTCCCTTCTGGAAACCTTTTCTCCTGACCTAACTTACCAGCTAAGATTTTTGCTCTATCTAAAACTCAGCTTCATGCCTTCTTTTAAGGTCTACTACTTCACCTGTTCAGGACTGTAGAAACTTCTCTTCTGCCCCTATTTTAATTGACACATCTACTCCTCACTAAGCCTCAGTTCTGATAAATTGCAGGATACAGTTCAGATGTTAGCATAAGTCATGGATATGCAAGCTGCCATGGCTAGGAAATGATACATGTATTAATTTGGGGTTTGTTTGAACTTAGGTTGTCAGGAATAAATGCTAAAGTAAAATGCTTACTGATGAACGTCCATAATACTAAAAGAATGAAAATGTTGAATTTCCCCAAATTTTCAAGGTAAGATACTAACTTTCACATAAACTAGCCCAAATTATAGTCAATACTCAATGATCTTGAATGCATGTGATCCTTATTTAATTCATCTAAGGAACTTTTGAAATTGTTGACGACGCCTACAGTATCCATATTAATTGTTGATATTCCTCTCCACTAATAGCTATTACTTACCCCACTCAGCTTCAAGTGAATGCACTGATCCAGTTATGCTCCCAGGGTGATATTCTAAATGTTCTAAAATAGCATGGGCAATTGGGTTATGGGCATTAGGAGGGCACAAGAAGTGATGAGCACTGGGTGTTATACACAACTGATAAGTTCTTGAACATTACATCTGAAACTAATGATGCACTATAAGTTGGCTAATTGAATTTAAATAAATAAAAAATAATGAAATAAAATATCATGGGCATTAGCCTATGAGAATGGAAGCTGGACATACCTTTGGAATGCGATAACATTTTTTTCTCCTCATATCATGTTCTAATTGGGTGTTCTATGGACAGCCTTCCTGTGATTCACAAAATCAGGTTTCTCCTTCTAGCGGTCTCTCTCAATCATCAGCAGCCAGCCAAGAGATGAAGAAAGAAAGTAGAAACATGAAGAAGAAATACTTGCTCTGAACCACCCTGGCCTAGAGGTGATGCACATCACTTCCACACATATTCCACAAGCAAAAAAGTTATATGCCCCACCAAAATGCAAGAGGCATAAGAGGTACCGTGCGGAAGTAAATTCAATGAGTACAAACCACTGTCTCCATCACATATACAATATATTAGAAGGCAAAAGTGCCATGGGATAAAAATGAACAGAAGTAAAAAGGCTTTTGAGTGTTTGGAAAGAGGTCACAAATTTAAACAAGTTACTCAGAGTAAGCTTCATTTATCCAGTGACAATGGAGTAAAGGCTTAAAGGAGAATATGGGTAGGTCCATACATGTATCTAAGGAAAGAACATTTCAGGAAAAACAGTCAGTTCAAAAGCCGTGATGTGGGATAGTACCTTGTAGGTTCAAGGAAAAGGAAGAAGGCTGTCATGGTCAGACCAGCATACTGTAAGGAAGGCCTGAGACCTATGGGCGGTGGGGGTGGGGGAGGGGGGAGAACAAGAGATTTTTATAAGCTATTACAGGCTGAATGTTTGTGTCTTCCCTAAAATGTTGAAGTTCTAACTCCCAACGTGATGGTATTTAAAGGTGGGGCCTTTGGGAGATGACTAGGTTTAGATGAGGCCATGAGGGTGGAGGTCCCATGATAAAATTAGCACTCCTCTAAGACGAGGAAGACACCAGATCTTCTTCTCTTTGCCATGTGAGGAAACAGTAAGAAGCCCTCCAAAAGCCAGGAGGACATTAAGAATCAAATCTGTTGCGGGGTCCTGGGTAGCTCAATCAGTTAAGCATCTGAGTGTTGACTTGGGCTCAGGTCAGGATCTCACTGCCATGAGATTGAGCCCCACATCAGGCCTCACACTCAGTGTGCAGTCTGCTTGTCCTTCTCCCTCTGCTTCTCCCCCTGATCATTTTCTCTCTCCCTCTCTCTCTCTCTCTCAAATAAATAAAATCTTAAAAAAAAAAAAAAGAATCAAATTTGTCAGTGTACCTTAATCTTATACTTCTGAGAATCTAGGACTATGAGAAATAAATATCTATTGTTTAAGCCACTTAGTCTATAGTAGTTTATTATAAGTAACCAAGATACTAATACATAATATACTGTAAGGCCTTTTGCTTCAACTCTGAAGAAAAAAGAGGGCCATTGGTGGAAGGTGATTTGAAGAGTGATATGATATGGGTTACATTTAGCAAGACTATTCAGACTTTCATTTGAGAAAAAACTACAGTGCAGTAGTTATGGAACATGAGAGACTAGTTAGAAAACTATTACAACCATCCTAATGAGGGATAATGGTAGACTAGGCTCTGTTAGTAGCAATAGAGACTGTAAGCAAATGCAAAATTCTGGATTTGTTTTGAAGGTGGAGTCAATGTATATTCTAACAGATTGGTATAAGCTTTCAGAGCTGGGCAATTAGAAAGTGGGAGTCATCATTAACTGATATGGGGGAGACTGTAAATGAAATAAATTTGGGGAGGACAAGAGTAGAAATCCCTCTGTGGGCATATTAATTTTGAAGTATCTATTAGAGGTCTAAATGAGGCTATCAAATAGTCAGCTGGATATATGAGGTCTGGGTCAAAAGATATAAATCTGGCAATTGCAAACACATAGACAAAATTTAAGCCACGAAGCAGATGAGATCACCAACACAATAGGAGAGAGAGAGAAAAAAGATCCAAGGTCTGAGGCTTGAGCCAAAGTAGCATTAAAAGGTCAGGATAAATAAGAAAATCAGAAAAGAGGTGAGAGAGAAGATGCAGTAGTAATGCAGAAAGAAATCAGAAGAGCGTGGTATCCTGGGAGCTAAGCGAATAAAGAGTTCTCAGAAAAAAGGAATTCTTGACTGTGTAAAACACTGCTAATAGGTCAAGGAAGATGAGGACTGAGAATTGAACTGAGCAGCCTGAGGCTGTTTGTTGACCTTGATGAGAGAAATTTTGGTAGGGTGTGGAGTAGCAACAACCTGAGAAGAGTGAGTGTAGGCAGATATAAAGAGAGCGCTCAGGGACCAGAAGTGCAGGTAACAATTTTGAGGACTTTTGCCGCAAAGAGAAGCAAAGAAATCGGGCTGCAGAGGAGATTTTTATCTTGAGTTGAGCCATATGTATCTACGGTAAGCTGCTTGAAACTCCAGTATAACCACAGACGTATAACAATTTATGCATTTCTTTAGAAGACAGTAATAGCAGCACAATTCTCCATTCTATGCTTGGTCAAAATATGACTATTTGGCTTCCCTTCAATGATTAACTTAGAAAAATGCATATTCAAACCTGCTAACAATTTAATATTTTTTAAACATATTCTATCGACGAATGCCTTCTATTTCAACGTAGTTACCACAATTATCACCTTGGTAAAGTGTGAAAGGTGTACTTATCCTTCTGTCTCTTCCTGCCAAAATATGACACACACTAGTGCCTTTCCCTTTTTAATCTGAATCATCAAATTGTTTCTCTGCTTATCCTTTTGCTTCAAAGCAAAAAAAAAAAAAAAAAAAAAAAAGATAAATCTTCCAAAATTAGAAGAAACACACTCATCTTCAAGAGATGAATCTGAATCTAAAATCTGTGGCCACTCTTCACACAGGACATCATTCTCACCATCAACATCTCTACCTGCAAACTTAAGGCAACAGAGAGCCAGTTGCTTTTTTAGAAGCAAGATGCTCCTCAAAAAAAGCCAAGCTATTCCACAGTCTTCCTTAGGAAGAGTTCATGTGCCAACACTGGGACATACTGTTGACAAGTTTGCATCAAACAGCACAGGGCTGAAGTTTTCCAGAACTGATATTAGTAGGAACAGGGGAAAAAGAAAGAGGTCAGTTAATATTCACCTATTTTCACACAAGTAAGCACAATTTAACTCTCTGAGACATCTGTTGGACCCAGTATAGCAAAGAGCTTTAGAGATTGGAAAAATGTAACGTGAAATTTAAAATATCCCTTTAAATAAACATTAAACACATAAATTAACCGTTTTGGTAAGAATGGAACTAGGTGTTATTTGATAACACTTTTATCTCAGTAATTGGTTACAAGTAAAATTAATTAAAACAGAATGGGAGGTAACTCAATGCCTTTAATTGATCAAACATTTAATCAGAGCATTTAATGTATCAGATTCTGTGCTAGGGATACCAGGATGAAAAAGGATGTTTTTCTTACCTGTGAAGAGCTCACATTCCAACAGAAGAGATAAAAACTTAAACAATGAAAAGAGAATAGAGAAAGTATTCTAATAAAATATTAGAGACAGGTACAAAAAGATACAGAAGGAAAGAGCGGCTAATACCGCTGAAGACAGTGGGGGAAACTAAAGAGAAGAGTTAATAAAACTGTGTTTCTAGAGCTTGGAGAGGGTTGGAGGAGGCCAGAGACATAGTCATATGTCATTGACATAGGTCAAACAATTTAAGGCAGGGGTGTTGTAGTTCACTCAGGCTGATATAACAAAAAGACAATAGATGGAGTGGCTCAAACAACAAATATTTATCTCTAACAGTTCTGGAGGCTTAGAAGTCCAAGATCAAGGTACCTGTGGATTTGGTATCTGGTGAGAGCCTGCTGCCTGGTTCATAGAGGGCTGTCTTCTTGCTGTGTCCTCACATGGCAGAAGGGAAACTGAGATCTCTTTAATAAGGATATTAATTCCATTCATGATAGCTGTACCCTCATGACTTAATCACCTACCAAAGGCCTCATCTCCAAATACCATCACACTGCATGTTAGGAGTTCACATATGAATTTTGTGGGGACACAAACTTTCAAGGGGTAACAGCAAAAACAAAGGCAGCAAATATAACATGGTGTTTTTAAGATGGAAACATAGTCATCAAAATTCTAGTAGGCCTGTTTCTCAAAAACAAGGCAGTCAGGACAAAAGACAGACTTCTCTTTCCAGAAAGTATCTCTCACGACATTACCTAGAAGGTGGTCTATTACTGAACATGAGAGGGGGCAGACATGGAAGTGGCAAAGGAAGACCATCGCCTTATGAGGAAACTGCTTAAAGAAAGAAAGAAGGAAATTTATCGACCTTGATTTTTCTGATTACCTCACTACTATCTTCCCTAGCATTATCTCTATTTATCAGCAAGTCTTACAGTCAAACTTCAAAGTGTATCTCAATTCTCTCACTTCTCTCCATCTTCTCAGATAGACCACCACTTCAAGCCACCATCATCACTCTCCTGGACTTGTAGAATCACTAACCAGTCTCCTTGCCTCTTCTCTTGCTCCCTGACAATCTTATGTCCCCCAAATCCGGAGTAACCATTTTAAACCATGAATCAGATTATACTGTTCCCTGACTTAAAATTCTCCATCAGAATACAATTGTGATTAGAATAAAAATAAAAGTGTCTGTTACCGTCTATATTAAGCTCCGATACACCATCACCACTTACTTATTTTCTTTGCCCTGATTCATCTTTCCCATGACCTTAACATGACTAGCTCTGTCACTATTCAGTTTTCAGCTCAAATGCCACCCATGAAGGCCTTTTCTGATCACACTATCTAAAGCGGCTCCCTCTTTCCACTCTCTGCCCATTACTCTGTTATATTTTCTACAGAGAACTTATCACTGTTTGAAATGATCATGTTTATCGTGTTCACTTGTTTATTGTCTCTGCTACCCTCAAACTTTTGTTCTGTAGCTACCTCACCTCTCAACCTTGATAGAAATGAAGAGAGTTAGGGCCTTGTTCAGGATTAAGGCTTTGGCTTAAAAGAATGTTGTGGCTGGTTTGATCTATCCAGACCACTCAAACTCCCTCCATATCAGCAGTAAAGCTGTTTCACTTTCTTATCATTTCTGTGTTCACTGGAGTCATGCTTTTCATTTCCTTCAAGATCTTTTCCTTCATGTTTGCAACTTGGCTGATTGGCACAAGATGCCTAGATTTCAGCCTGCCTTGGCTTTTGACATGCCTTCCTCATTAAGCTTGATCATATCTAGCTTTTGATTTAAAGTGAGAGATGTGCAACGTTTCCTTTTACTTGAACATCTGAATACAGACCCCATTGTAGGGTTATTAATTGGCCTAATTTCAATATTGTTGCATCTTAGGGAATAGGGAGGCCTGAGGAAACAAAGAGAAATGAGGGAAATGGCTGGTCAGTAGAATAGTCAGAACACACACAACATTTATTAATTACTGTCACTTTCTTATATGGGCACTATTTGTGGCACTCCAAAAACAATTACAATAGTAACATCAAAGAGCACTGATCACAGATCACCATAATAAATATAATAATGAAAAAGTCTAAAATATTACAGGAATTACTAAAAGTGACACAGAGACACAAAATGAGGAAATGCTATTGAAAAATTGGCACCAACAGACATGCTTAACACAGGGTTATCATATACCTTCAATCTGTAAAAACACAGTATCTGCGAAGTACAAGAAAACAAAGCATGACAAAAAGAGGTATGCCTGTACGCTTTAAGTCTTTCAGAGACAGATGTTAAGTCTTGGTATCAGATACCATGAAGACTTTGGCATCAGGGCAAGTGAAAATAGGCCCCATTTATATGGGATACCAGGTAAAAACCCTATTTGGAGACTTCCCCCTCCCAGAAATAGCTAATCCCTGTGCAATGAAAATGCTTATAAGTTCATTAGTGTTTACAACATAAGTTTAGTTCTAAGAATCAAAGGCAGTAGGAGACACATGGAAACTATTCATGGAGGTTCTAGAAGAACTGGGAAAAAGAAATTAAATTTTGTTACAAAAAAGTTACGAACAGTGAGATTGGAAATAGGGCAGTTTCAGAGGCGGAAGTGGCACTGTGATTCTATCTGACACTTTCCATGGGAAAGAGTACCACTTCTAAGAGATATGAACAGTCACCAGAAAGAAATCCTCCACTGTGCAAGATACCGAAGGCTTCACTGTGTGCTGAATAAAGTCACTACTCCCCCTTGTTTCCCATGCAAATTTCTGTTTACAGTTCAGCTTCCCTGGTCCCTTGATGCTAGGAAAAGATAGAGGTAAATAAAAGAATTCCAGCCCCCCAAAAAAGTGGGGTGGTGTGCAGTCCTTGTTGAGACTACATCATAGCCCAACTTCTCTCTCTGTCCAGCCACCTTTACTTCAATTCTGTAGGTGTTGATCCCAATATACTTCCTATATGCTAAAGTCTAGTTCCAAGTTTGCATCCCTGACAACCCAATATCCAACCTCTACTTTAAAGCATATTAGGATCCAGGTTTCAAATGATGTTGTTGTCAGCAATCTATCTCTTAGCTCTGCATTAAGTTCATTTTTAATAAGTCTCTCCTCTGTGGTAGAAAGTAGATTTTAGGTCATTTTACCAAATTTTTTTCCAAAACCAATGCTGTGAAAATAAATTTGTCTCATGATTTTGTTGATGTTAATACCTTTGTTGAAATTTTGTAAACAATTGCTAAAATTAAAGTTAAGCTCATATGTCATCTGAGGAATTGGTACAGTAAAGCTAAAAATGCCCAAAAGTGGAAGAATATGACATTAAAAAAAAAGCACCCAAAAGAAATGACATTATTCTGGTTTCCCACAATAAATAATTGAATATATGAACTTGTAAATAATTTGTTAAGAGATTTGGCTTTAAACAATAAAACTATTCAAAGCAGCATTAGGAAAATTAGGATGAACAGAGACGATTGCTGTTATTACTGTAATGTACTATGTGATTACTATGTCATTTTTAGCATATAGGAAACAAAAAACAAAATTCTGGAGAATCAAAATAGAAATTGATTAAAAATCCTAAAAATTATATGCTTAAAGTACAAAATTAACAGGAAGGCATGAAGAAAAACTCACACCAAATATTAAATTTTACTACCACTTCTTGGAAATAAACTGAGATTTAAATGTCACATGGAAGATTGGCAGAAGAATCTTAACAATACAAAAACTGAAGTTAAAAAGATATGAAAGAAACAGAAACTGAAAAAAAAATTCACATAAAATTCTCTTAGTTATTAATGATGAAATATTGTTTTCTAAATATGAAATATTTTTAGAAGAATAAATCACCCCATAATCTTAGAATTTACCAGCTATAAATTCTTCAAGATGCTTATATTAAAAATAAGAACTAAAAAAATAAAAACTTATTTTTAAAAAGCATTTACATCTTTTAAAACATCCACTAAGTATAAATTGTAGTAATCCTTATAAGTAGTTAAAAGAAATAAGATTTTGGTAAATTGGTAGATTTATCATTTAAACAAATTTTCATTTGGGAAATTTAATTTCAGAAAATTAGTTTTTGTAGAATTGATTTTCAGTGAGTTGGCCTGCCTCCACCAAGACAGCCCTGGCAGCCACCGTTTTATATTCTACCAAGCCAATCAACCCCAGCTAAAACGCACACTTTGTTCCAAGAGTTCCAGCTGAAGTCCTGGCATTACCATTGACCAAGACTGCTTGGGTCATGAGCTCATCTCCATACCAGTGACTGTAGCCAGAGATATGGAATATGGTGATCATGCAAGCCTGATCCTTCTGACACCCTCTGGAACTGAATCAGGCCCACCTGAATCACAGGAACTGCAAGTGGAAAGGGAAGACTCAGAAAAGGAAACCTACGTCTCCTATCAGAAAAGAGGAACAGTAGGTATTTGTTATATCTTTCACTCTGAGACTTCAAATAAACTTTTTTCCCATAGAACAGCATTTCTCTAACCATAGCTAATGGAACCAAATTTTATCACAGCTTTCAAAAGAGGGTCTGTTATCATGCTTTCACTTTTTCAAACCACTTGAACTCAGGGCATACAAGAAAATTTTTTTCAAAAAAATTTGTTTTTTCCCCTATAACATGCTATAAAGAAGAAATGGTACATTTTTTTCTCTATTGAATGATTTCTTTAACCACTCTGCTTTTTTGCTTCAATTCCAAAATTCAAATTAACATTCTATACTTCCAACTGACAAGAGGAAAGATATTCCCAAGTTGAAGAACACACATTTGATATATGTTTGATATATTTGATAGATGTTAGTTATTACATACTTCTAGATTCTTGCCCCACATTGGGCTCTCTGCTCAGGAGGGAGTCCACTTCTCCCTTTCCCTCTGTCGTTCCCCCTTGCTCATGCTTTCTCTCTCTCTCTCTCTCTTTTAAATAAATAAATAAATAAAATATTTAAAAAGAAAAGAAGAAAATAGACTCTTCCTGGTATACAAAACTTCTTTTCTATACACCAAAATTTTTCAGATTTTAATTTTTTAACATAAACTATTATTACTTTTTACCACATTTAATCTCCAAATTAATCAACTCTACCCTGGATAATTGAGAGTTGGCGCTATTTTAATAAAGCAAAATAAAATTATAAGTGTCTAAACTGAATCTTCAGATGATACTGAAAATGTTCTCATACTCTTTCTTTCAATAATCATTCAACAAATACACATTGTAAGCCAATCACTGTTCCAGGTACTATGGCTATAGCTAAAACAAATGTCTTACGCTGTGGAACTTACATTTAGTAGGGCAAACAGAGCAAATAAACATATACATCATAGCAAGTACTGTAATTATTACAAAGAAAAACAAAGCAAGGCAAAGGATCAGAGAATGAAAGGGATATTTTAGGTAGAATGGTCAGAATATAGGGGCACTCCGTAAAAAATAAACTCAAGTTGTGTTTCAACTGAGAAAAAGGCAAATAGGAAATAAAATATCACCTTTTTTTAAATAACACTATTATTTAAAAAAGTTTCCACACTATTTCCACACTGTGGAAAATGTGTCTGATATCTGTGGACAAGCAAACTCCCTAATATTAAAGTCCACAATTAGACAGACCTGCCAACCCAGTAATCATCAGTGTTGTAAAACTGTAGGCTTCCTCATAGGGTTAAACCTCCCTCTCAGCAACATAGCACATAGGACGGGGAACTCCTGCAGGCAGTCAGATGCCAAGGAGGAGGATGGAAATGTTCCCAATAGCCCCTTTCAATCTCTCAAATAAATAGTCACATCTCCTCTACTGCCATGTAAATAAGAAGCTGGAGACAGGACAGGTATGTTATTAAAGCCCCTACACATGGAAGAAAAGAGGAGGAGAGGGATAAGAAACATCTTCATGAAAAGTTGTGTTTTTCCAGCCACTTTCTGTGCCTCGGGTGCAGACACAAAATGGGTGGACAGAGAGTTGCTTGTGTTTAACCAAGGATACAACCTCATGAGTGTTACAGAAGGCAGGGGTGTAGAGGAGAAAGCGAGAGGGGTGTTGAGAGTGTCTGTGAAGGAGTAAAAGACCATCAAATGTAAATTGGTTAAGGAGAAAAGTGAGTCCATTACAACAGTAATACACAATGAACAAGTAGTATATTAAATGAATTAGATCCAAATGTAATAAAATAATGACAAAGACAGAATGACCTCGAAATATAAGTAAATGACCTGGAAATATAAGATAGTTGATCTGACAGAAGAAAATAATGGTCCTGGAAGTAAATGACCTGGAAATATAAGATAGTTGATCTGACAGAAGAAAATAATGGTCCACTGAAGACATTCACATACTAATCCCCTGAACCTGTAACTATGTTACCTTAAATGGCAAAAAGGACTTGTAGATGTGATTAAGTTAAATATCCTGAAATGGGGAGATTTCCCTGGATTACCTAGGTGGGCCAAATATAATTACAAGGGCCACGACAAGAGGAAAGCAGAAAAATCAGAGATAAATGAGAGATGTGATGACAGAAACAGAGAGTCAAATTCAGAGAGATTTGAAGATGCCATGGTTCTGGTTTTGAATGGTAAGGAAGGAAGGAAGGAAAGGAAGGAAAAAAGAAGGAAGAAGTAAGGGGTCACAAACCACGGAAAATAGGTGGCCTCTAAAAGCTAGAAGAGGCAAAGAAACATATTCTTCCAGAGGGTCTCCAGAAGGAATGCTGCTCTATTGGTATTTTGCTTTTAGCCTCTTAACCCATTTCAGACTTCTTACTTCCAGAAATATAAGATAAGACAATGGTGTTGTGTAAGCCACTAAGATCATTATAGCAGCAATAGTAAACTAATACAATTGGTTAAAGAGTGGAATGTTCAAATTCAGTATTTTGAAGGTGGGGTACCTATTGGTAACGACAAAGTTTAGCACATAGATTATAATATGATCAGGAAAACTGAGGTCAAGAAGCTCATAGGGGTTGAGTGTGATCATCCACAAGGTAATTGAAGTCATCAATAATGAAAACAGTGATTCAGCATTTCAAATCTTCAATGAGGTTTATAGATTACCAAGAAAGGAAATATAGTAATCTAGGAAAAAAAAAAAACAAAAAAAAAACAATGAAACAGGAAGACATCTACCTCATCTCCAGTCTCCACTATATGTGGGAGGTGAGATTTTAAAATTGCTACCAGTAAAGAAAACTAGATGAGTATCAATATCCTCAAGAATGACCAGGTTTTGTGTGCCTGGGTGGCTCAGTCAATTAAGCATCTGCCTTCGGCTTGGGCCATGATTGCAGGGTCCTGAGATCTAGCCCTGAGTCAGGCTTCCTGCTCAGTGAGGAGTCTGCTTCTCCCTCTCCCACCCTCTTGCTTGTGTTCCTTTCTTGCTATCTCTGTCTCTCTCTTTCTCTGTCAAACAACTAAATAAAATCTTAAAAAAGAAATAATGACTAGGTTTCAGTTAAAGAAAAAGGGTCAAGGGAATGATGAGAAGAGAGCTGAAGATATCAAGGACTTCAGATTTTCATGATACACTGTAAAAGCACAGTGAAAGAATTTGAAGTATGATGTGGAGGAAAATGACTTGGTCATATCAGGAGATATTTGAAGCTTTGGAGCATGAGACCAGTTGATGATCTATGAATTGAAATTTGGAGGTTTCTGAAGGTGACTTAGATAAACATGAGAGTAAAGTGTAATGGGATTTGTCCTGATTTTTTTTTAGAAGGGTAAGCAGTTCTAAATGCAGCATTTTTTGATGATTATTACCTTGGATACTTGTAGGCATAAGATAAATGCAGTCAAATGCTCTACCACTGAGCTATACCCCCTAGGCATAAGATAAATGAAGAGTGATTGTCTTGCCAGCAAAAAGTGAGGTCTCTGGGCTTCCTTCCCTTAAGCTTCTCTTAGTGAGATAGACTCATCAAATACACAGAGCTGGGAGGTCTTGCTGAAATCGAGCAGCCCATGGAACACTCAGGCCTCCTTTGCAAATGCCAGAGAGTGGACTATGGCTATGGGAGAGGCAATGAAGCTGTGGACCTCTCAGCGATCTGCTATGGAACCTGTTGAGATCATGATGGAGAGGGGGACAAGCCAAGGAAGTTAATGTAATCATATGAGAGTTTTCCTAGATCAGCAGTCCTATTATTTCTATGAACTCAAGTATCTTCAGTAAATATTCTATCTAGAAACAGAATCCCATATTTGGAGAAGGAATAATTTATAAGAAAAACTGAATAGGTTAAAACAATTGGAACAATGAAAATGAAAAAGAGAAAACACTGCAAATGAGAAATAGCACATATTGAAATGGCTTTCACAAACACAGAAATGAGAATGACTTTTTACAACCTATGAATGTTTGGGCAATCTTAAAAGCTCAAACAGTGGTGGAAAAAAAATCCCTATTCACCAGAGAAAAAATATATTCATCAAATTTGTTCTAAAAGTGAATTCTCTTTCTTTATAACCAATAGAGCTACCCCAGGAGGACAGCTTAAAATTTTAGTTTGCACATTAAATTTACACTTTTTAGTTAATATTGAAAGAAATTGTTAGTACTTTATTCCATAAGGTACAAAGAACTGTATACAAATTGTTCTCTTTGGGACAAGGGTTCTTAGCATGGATTCAGAGTGCCTATGAAGCCAGTGAAATTTTATGTGAAATTACATGATAGGACGGATGTCAGTGAATACAGGATGAGGGTCCTCAGCTTCCTTGAAATCCTCAAAATGGTTTCATCTTAAAAACAAAAACAAAAACAAAACACCACACATACTTTTCTAGGACCTTATAATGTAAAACAAATTAATCTAAATATTGTTAATAGCATAAACAGATAAATCATAAAACATAGTGTAAAAATGTTAGACTTTCATTCTCAAAATAGTGAATGGAGAGGGGTGGGAGTTTTGTGGGTATCAAAGAGGAGGGGAGGGAAGGACGAATCAGGAGAATACAGAGGATTGTGAAGGCAGTGAAAGTATTCTGAATGATATTCTGGTGGTGGATACATACCATTATACATAAGTCAAAACCCAAAGAATGTATAATACAAAGAGAAAACTCTAACATAACTCTATGAATTTTAGTTAATAATAATATATCAATTACACCTCATCAACTGTAATAAGTATAGCACAAAAATGCAAGACATTAATAATAGGGGAAGCCACTGGATTCAGGGAGGTACATGGGAACTCTGTACTTTCCACACAATTTTTCTATAAACCTAAAACTACTCTGAAAAATAAATCCATTGAGAAAAAAAAATGATGCTGATCACTTCGAATAAAATGGATTAGAGTAGAGCTAGAATGGAAGAAGGAGTCCAGTTAGGAGACTTCTGTAGTCAAGAGATGATAATAAATTGGACTAGTATAGATAAGAACCAAAAGGGAAGAATCAGAATTATTGAGGGGGGTTGGTATGAGAATTAGCGGTAATTTGAATATGGGTTAAAAGGGAGGGAGATGTACTGATAAATGACATAAATTCTTGGCTGTGTAACAGAAAACAAGTAAAATTCCAAAGTACAGATTTTTGAGAGATAGATACTTTCTGAAGCCAGTAGGATGCATCCATGGCAGCAAAGGATTTGTGAAAGATAGCTAGAAAGTTCAAAAGAACATTCATAAAAGAATCTAAGAGAGTAATATTTTACATCCTGCAATTGTTTTGATATTCTCATCCTATCCTAGTCAACTCGGGCTGCTAGAACAAAATGCCATAAAGTAGGTGGCTTAAATAAAACATTTATTTCTTAAGATCTGGAGGCTGGGGAATCCAAGACCAAGGTGCTAGCAGATAAGCTTCCTGGTAAGAGCCAGCTTTCTGGCTTGCAGCAGGCTGCCTTCTCACTGAGTTTTCATGGAGGTGGGGGGAAGCACTCCAGTCTCTATTCAAACCCTCTTCCCCATAGAGGATGTTAATCCCATCATAAGCTCCCCTCCCCGCCCCCCCCCTTAATGACTTCAGTTAAACCTAATGAGTTCCCAAAGTCCTTACCTACAAATAAGGTCTACCAGAAGGTGGGGGAGGAACAGAAAACTATCCCCCAAACTGAGGAGGCACTTTGAGACTGAAAAACAAAGCAGGTGACTCTCTACAGTTTACGGTTTTATTCAGGGTAACTTACTGCCAGGATAGACTGGGCGGGTGATGACCTAGACCCTGCACAGTTATTCTCTGCAAAGTCTGGACCTTAGTCTATAAATTTTATAGAGCAAGGGGACAGGTGGGGGGGTAAGGGTGGGGGCAGTACAGTAAAAGAGTTTGCATGCATTTCAGAGGGTTGGCATACCTATGTGACAGCTAAACTTTATTAGATCTTATGGGCCACCTGTGAGTCAGGAAGAAAAAAAACTCTGTTATCTAACAGATTCATGGAAGCCTGAAGCAAGCCTCCCTCCAGCCCAGCCTTGATGGCTATTTCTAGGGTAATCTCCAAGAGGCTCAGAACATGTAACCCCAACATTGTCAGCACTCCTACACTATCATCTTCAAGACAGGCTTCAGCATAGGAATTCTGAGCAGACACATTCAGTCTGTAACATGCCTCTACCCCTAACCCAGAACCACATTATTGTATAACATAAATTTAACTCCATACAAGTTAAGTACAGATTATATATACAAAACAATACTTGACATTTTAAAGGCAACCGGTTATTTAAAATAATTTAAATATTTAACATTTTGAAATAAAACTTCCTCTCTCAAAAAAAGCCCAGTGTTAAGAGATGCGTTTGCAGTACTTTTATGTCCACTCTGTCTCTCCATCCCCTGCCCCAAAAGCTGACTTCCTAATAAGCAAGGACTCATGTATCCTATTCTCCAATTTCCATCAATGTAATCTGAAAACCAGCGGCAAAAATGCATTTTTTTCCCACATTAGGGGAGAAAAAAAGCAACCAAGATCCAGATAATTTTGGACTTTATAGTCCACAGTCAACACCTTAAATCTCATCTGGAATCAGAGCAGATCACAGAGCAGTGATGTAATAGCTAATGAAAACATTATCACAGCTTGATTATGTAGTAATATGATGCATTTCTCATGCTGCTTTCATTAAAATAGCATCATACCCACAAAACTTTTGAATAGACCATCTCCAGAGAGAGTAGTTCAAAATTAACCTCTTATTAAAATATAACTCCTGCTTTGGTTGCTCTTACTTGCTTTCTTTAAAGTCTCAAACTATGGCGTATGTAGCCAGGAGAACATAGATTATCCCTGAGACCTAACAGAACAGGGCCTTATATTACACAGAGGCCCAAGAGTCTAATTACTATGCTGCTGCTTCAAAATGTATCCCCTTCACCTACCACCTGTCCATTCTATCCCCAGGGCATCAGTTTCTGAGTTAGAGTCGAGATGAACACTCCAGCTTTTATGCCTGGCCCGACCTCATTCACTTTAAATCAGTTTTTTCGTTTTTGTTTTTGTTTTTTCTTCTTTTAATCACCTCCTTTCTGTCACAGAGCATCAGAGAGTTCTGCACCCCAATGTCATGACTTGTCATGACCTAAGCTTGTGAGCTGGGAGAAATGGATGAGGCCAGCAGAAAGTCAGGAAAAAAGCTATGGATTTAAAAAAAAAAAAAAAAAAGTTGGAAGAGAGGAGGATATTCAATTTTCCTCAACCTCTCTTTTCCCCAAAAATACATCCACCGCCTGACAGCTGTTCTTGATCTCCCTTCATTTAACATTCACCTATCACAAGGATTTCAGGCAGAACGCAGGGGAAAGTTAGAGCTGTGAGAGGTCATTGGTCTTCTCCACATGGGAAGAGAAGGAATGTGTAGTCGTCCCCTCATCCTCAGTGACCTGTGATAAATGATGATTTTTATGTCAAACTGAAATTTTCTTCATTCTTTTTTGTATAAATGTATAAGGGCTATTCTACACTAAGATGGGTCACCAAGGTAGCTTATAGATTTTCCTTCCCTTGAGACTTTTAAAGAAGATAAGTATCAAACCGTCTTTGAAGGACGACATGGAATCCTTATCACAGGTTGAAGAATGAATTAAAAAACCTTGGCTGTCCCTAGTGCCTATGAGTAAAGGAAAAGCAAAATGAAACAAAACATTAGCTATCTTCACAATATAAAACAATTCCTTTAAACACTGTTTATTTCCAATATAGCAATTTTTCTTTTTTAAATGTAATCTCTGCCACCCTGACATTAAATGTCAAAGTAGCACCAACTCTGTCCAGTTGAGCTACAAAATTAATTGACTACTATGAAAAAAACCAATGTAGCATAATGAGCCACAGAAGACCCATATCAACATTAAATTAGAAGACATAACTGCCTTTTAGAACTTGGTTATGCCCAAGTCTGCAGTGTCTAATAATTAATGCAGGGTGGCTGGAATGTTTATTAAAAGTACTAGGATATCTGACATCTTCTGAGTAGACGCAGACTCTAAGGGAAAGATAAGGTCGTCTCTTTAGAACTCCCAAGTACTAAGAGCTGATGAGTCTTAAAATAGCAACAGGTTACCAATGTCTGGTATATAGTAACTAAATGTTGAATAAATGGACTATATTTGTTTCTTCTATCTTTTGTTCTTTTTTTTAAAGATTGTATTTATTTATTTGACAGAGAGAGATACAGTGAGAGAGGGAACATAAGCAGGAGGAGTGGGAGAGAGAGAAGCAGGCTTCCCACCAAGCGGGGAGCCTGATGCGGAACTGGATCCCAGGATCATGACCTGAGCTGAAGGCAGGTGCCCAACAACTGAGCAACCCAGGTAAGATGACTAGTTACTGCCCTTCACAATATGCTCAGACCTTTCTCTCCTTCCAGTATAAAATTGGAATTAATACATCTTGCTTTCTTTTTCATTCAGCATATAATTTCCTGGATAACTACATGTACAAGAAGGAAAATGGACCACTATCTTACACCATATACAAAAATAAACTCAAAATGGATTAAAGACTTGAATGTAAGACCTGAAACCATAAAACTCTTAGAAGAAAACAAAGGTAGCAAGTTCTTCAACATTGGTCTTAGCAATATTTTTTTGATTAGTGCCCTCAGGCAAAGGCAAAAAATGCTAAAATAAACAACTGGGATGGCATCTAACTAAAGAACTTTTGCATAGCAAAGGAAACCACCAACAAAACACAAATGCAGCCTATTGAATGAGAAAAGATATTTGCAAATCATACATCTGATAAGGAGCTAATATCCAAAATACATAAAAACGTACATAAGATAATATCATAAGACAACCTGATTAAAAAATAGACAAAGGGTTTGAAAAGGCATTTTTCCAGAAAAGACATACAGATGGCCAACATACAAATGCTCAACATCGCTAATCAGGGAAATGCAAATCAAAACCACAATGAGACATCAATTCACACCTGTCAGATTGGATATTATCAAAAAGACAAAAATAACAAGTGTTGGTGAGGATGTGGAGAAAAGCTCATCCTCGTACTCCGTTGGTGGGAATACAAACTGGTACAGCTACTATGGAAAACAGTATGGAAGTTCCTCAAAAAATTAAAAATAGAACTACTACACAACCGAAAAATTCCACTCCCGTGTATTTACCGGAAGAAAACAAAAATACCAATTCAAAGAGACACATGCACCCCTATGTTCACTACAGCATTATTTACAATAGCCAAGATATGGAAGCAAACTAAGTTTCCATCAACAAATAAATGGATAAAGAAGATGTGCTTGTACATTGTACTACAATGTAGTATTACCCAGCCATAAAAAAAATAAATAAATAAAATCTTGCCATATGTGACAAGGATGGACCTTAGTATAATGCTAAGTGGAATAAATCAGACATGATTCCACTATAGGTAGAATCTAAAAAACAAAACAAACACAACAGAGATAGACTCATAGATACAGGGGAAAAAACTGTTGGTTCCCAAAGTGGTAAGGGGTTAGCAGATGAGTGAAGGAGTTTAAAAGGTACAAACTCCCAGTTAGAAAATAAGTAAGTCATGGGGATGTAAGGAAGAGCATAGGGAATATAGTCAATAATAACTGTAATAATTTTGTATGGTGACAGACAGTAACAGACTTATGGTGATCCTCTCATAATATATAAAAACATCAAATCACTATGATATACACCTGAAACTAGTAGGATATTGTATGTCAATTCTACTTCAATTTTAAAAAGTATAATTGTGGCCCACATGGGTGGCTCTGTCAGTTAAGCTTCCGACTCTTGATTTTGGCTCAGGTCATGATCTCAGGGTCATGAGATCAACCCTCACCTCCTAGCAGGCTCCAAGCTGAGCAGGGAGTCTGCTTGAGATTTTCTCCCTCTACCCCTCGCCCCACTTATGTACATTCTCTCTCTAAAATAAATATTTTTTAAAAAGTGTAATTGCTTATATCTAGATTCTCACTGGGTTACTTTATGCAGCTGAGGTTTATGTTACCTTTGTTAAATCTTGAGATCAGTATGAATCAAGGCAGATCTTTCAATCATTGCTGAAATACATTTTTGAGAGTTCAGCAAGAATATAATTTTCTTTTCTAAATTGACCACCTTTTCCATCTCAACTAGAAACTGAACAAGTGGAGTATGAGTTAGACTAGGCCCAGATCCCACTGATAATTTCTAACATTCATACATCAGTCTATAGTATTCAACACTTGTTGGTTTGGGGGTTTTTTGGTGTGATTTTATTTATATATTTATTTTGGTGTTCCAAGATTCATTGTTTATGCACCACCACTCTAAGAATTCTTTATAATAATTTAGCTGTAATAAAAATTTGCCAAGGTATAAGCAGAGATATTTCTACTACTAAATTTCTAGGGCTATGATCTGGATATCTATCTGGATAACCAAGTTCCAAGAATCTGATTGTGACATACCACACCAATGTAAAGAATCATGTTACAAGATCTTCCCTTAATTCAGCTCTTCTGAAGGACAGTCGCCTAAAAGATCTAATGATAGTGATTTTGGGGGGCTTCTTGTGGTTCTAAGATCCTGATGGAGAAAAAATGAGGAATGTCATGAGCTTTCGGGCTTTTCTTAGTAGGTGACCTAGTATAATCAAGAAATGTTTCCACTGACTTGATGTCTACTACAAAATTTCACTTCCAAGTTGACTTCATTTTGAAAAGCTAACATGAAACCAAAGAGATTATTTCTAAAGTAGTTCCTTTAGATACAGCCTTAATACTGAATGCCGAACATTCATTTATTTTATTCCCTCTCACTTAAAACTAATAGGAGATATAATTCTCAATTTTTCTAGGGTTATCACAAAATAAACAAAAGATATTATATTTAAAAAATTTTGATCTAATTCTCTAATGCAATGAAAATTTATAAAAACAATGCCCCACAAGAGCACTGTTCCTTTTATCAATTTGTCAATTAATCTACTAATATTTAAAGTTAATTTTAGGTTAGCTCTTTTGTTTAAGTTGGTTTTCTTTCTAATGGATTACTTAAAAATTGCAAAGAATGAAATAGTCCATTAAAGACAGCTTACAGATATGTTCCACAAAATTATATAATCTAAAGTAGGAAATAATTTTTTTATATTTTTTTAATAAACATATTTTTATCCCCAGGGGTACATGTCTGTGAATCGCCAGGTTTACACACTTCACAGCACTAACCATAGCACATACCCTCCCCAATGTCCATTAAAGTAGGAAATAATTTTAAGGCCCATATAAACAAATGGAAACTTCGTACTTTGTATTTAGAAGACATTTTATAGCATTTGTGTCTTTCTTTCTCAAACTTTCCCAAAGCCCTTATTCTAAGAATTAATTTCCTCTCCACTAAAGTGAAAATCCATCTTTTCACGTAGAATGTAAAATAGGATCTAGATTTCTCTAGTATGGTAATTTATGACTTAAAAACCCCTAGATTCAGTTGTTTCAAGAGCAGCAGCTATAATTACATCCTCTTTTTGACACTGCTTTCCTGATTTGATCCTATTTAAGCCTTTCAAGAACCAACATAGTGACAACTTGTTCATTCAGAAGAAATCAAGAAAAGTAGGATTATACTCAGATGAGCATAAACTCATGTCATGTTCAACGAAATACTCTGGAAGCTTTGAATGTTTTCTAAAATGTTAAATATTTCATGGTCACAAAGATAAACTTCTCTGTGTCATTCTAAGAATTGGGTTTGTTTGTTTCTACAATGCCTGTGCACCCTCTTATGGTCATTTTAGGATTTGCTTTATTGGGAGATTCAATTTATTCAAGGCTATTCAAAGGTTTCATCTTGTAAATTTGAATCTTTATTAGAATAATGACATTTACACACTTCACACCTTTAAATCTGTGATTTCATAATCCCAAATATTAATTGAAGCTCACACCTCTTCACACTGCTGAGAAAACCAAAGTAGATAGAGTTGAGGTTACCAGGATAATAATTAGGAAGCACTCCATACTTTCCAATTATGTCTGACATATTAACAAGCTAATAAGAATTTTAGATTCTGCCTCCTAGGCATAAAACAATTCAACAGAAAGGCCATGATCAGGTATCACAGTCCTTATTTCCTGAAACTGATATGACAAAAATCAACCTAGAGTTTGTTTGGGCCTGTTTATACAAAGAATGAAAATGACTTCTGTAACACAATAGTCTAAAAAGAACAGCAGTAACGTGGCTGTTTTTCATTAAAAAGTAGCAATAGCAAGATTAAACCCATACACACACACACACACATATTTTTATAGTTCAATTGACTCGTATATTGTCTTGTAAACCTTAAATTCCTTTAAACCTAAAGATCATAAAAAAAAAAAACTAATGATCAACTATTACCTATTATGTTTAATTTGACATCCATAATAAAAAGAAAGACTGCTTATTCCTTTCCTGACTTAAAATTCCTTCTTTCTATTACTTGAGGTTTCATGTTTAGAAAACATTTAGGAAAAAAGCATGAAAAGTTATCATGATAAGCCCTATTTCGGAGTTCATTCTACTGCTAGTGATAAGGATATCTGCTTTGAGGTGAAGAGAAGCAACTGTTCAAACTCTACATATGGCAGGAAAACTACTATTTAAAATATTTGTGAGAATTGTTGCATTTCCATATATTTTTTTCTTACTGAGGTGACTGCCTCACATCGTATATTTTTAACTTAAAGTGTAACTTGAGCACTGTATGGATTTTAAGTTCCTAAGTTATATTATATTCATATTTTTGTCAGAAAAGTACTTCAGAACCAATAGATATATCTATAAATCCATAACTTTGATTTCAAAATACAACTAATATTATTATGGGCACAAAAGTGCATTAACCAAGCGTGCAAGAAATTCCACAACTGAAAAACATTTCAGGAGATAGAAAACACAGTTTCATCAAGCTAAAGTCAGATATAACACAGGATAATGTCCCAAATTTATAAGATTCTGTTAATTCCCAAATTACAAATGAAATCTAAAAATAAAATTTGTGGTGGATGAGCTGAAAAATGCAATTATTTCTCACAGTAGATAACAGCACTTACAAAGATCCCCAATGCCTGTAAGGTATCAATCCATAAGTTTCCAGTATATTATTCAGTGTGTCAGATGTGTTCACAGAAAATACACACTTCAGAGCATTAGGTTATTGCCAGTTCCAGAAATGTTCTTTATAATTATACTTCCAAAGAATCTAAAACCCTACAAGTCATCTCTCTTACAATACAACCATGTGCATTGTCTAACATATCTTGCTCATGGCTCATAAACACTGAAAAACCTGATATGAAGTTGCCAAGTGAGCCCTACCAGCACCTCCTTGGGTATGCATTCTTTCACAATAATAACAACCTTGGGCAACTGGAATATACTTTATAAATATGTGTATCTTTTTTTAAAGAGTGAGTATGTCTTGCTAACGAGCATTGCGAATGTATTCTGTTCTACAAAAGTCTGATGTGTCCTACAAAATCTGATAATTTAATTGTGCATTCAAGGATACAAAACAGTTAAAATATACTGGCTCCAACAACCACCTAGGAAGCCAGTAATGAGGGTTGTTGGAAAGCAGAGCAACCAGGGGTCTTCAACTACTTAATATAAAATTCCAGGCCCTCAAAATCAGCCATAGGACATAACTTTTTGTTTCTTCAGCACTATTCCTTGCACATCGCAATGGTTACACATTTATTTATTTATGTATTTATTTATAAGATTTTATTTATTTATTTATTTGACAGGCAGAGATCACAAGTAGGCAGAGAGGCAGGCAGAGAGAGAGAGAAGGACGCAGGCTCCCTGCGGAGCAGAGAACCCGATGCGGGACTCAATCCCAGGACCCCGAGATCATGACCTGAGCCCAAGGCAGCGGCTTAACCCACTGAGCCACCCAGGCACCCCGCAATGGTTACACATTTAGCTCCCTCTAGCAGAAATAATGCCCTCCTTATTGTAGTACATCAATATATATTGGGACTTATCACATGGTAATGCAAATGATTTGCTTGAATGACTAGCACTCCCAATGGACTACCATATGTAATTTCTTAAAGACCTTAGGAACTGGACTGGTTTATTTTTATATTTCCCAGTACCTGAAAAGTACTAGGTGATGATGCAACAAGATGATTTTGGAGTCCAAAACATCACTAAAAAGAACTGTGTTTTAATCCTAGCTGCAGTGAACTTTCCATTTTCCATATATGTAAATGATTATGTATTTTATTCCTTGCAGGATTGCTGGGAGACTGAAAGATACCTATAAAGTGACTAACTCAGTGCCTAGCACATAGAAGGCACTGTTATATATGTACTCAGTAAATGTTAGTTGAATTGCTCTTTCCCTATAGTGCCTTCCGTGTATATATTAACTCAAAATCTCTCCAGGTTTTTCAAAATTTAAATAACTATCTTGTTCCTTCTTATGCTTTGTCATACACCATAATTTAAATATAATCATATCTATAAAAATAAAGAATTTTACTGTATATTCAGGCTATTTAGGCATTCAAAAACACTGTCAATTTTTTCCAGACATAAAATATCCTAAGAAATGGGAACTAAAGTTCAGGGCATTCAGCTTTATTTTCTCTTCTATTTCTCAATAAAAGGGAAAAAAAATGTTTCAATATTTATAAGACTAAGAATAATGGATGTGCATAATTTTGCTTTAACATACATTTTTGCCTTTTAAACCCAGTTTAAACTCAGTGAAAGGCCAAGAACATGGACTAAATTATGCAGGGGAAAAAAAAAAAAAGATGCTTTAACTGCAGTGCACATTGAATAGACAAAATCCAAAGAAAGCAATCCTGCCTGAAACGTTCACAAATCAATTCATTATATTGATTTGGAATGAGTTGTGCTGTAATTTAAAGCATAGATTACCGCAGGCCAAACTTGATAACGTTCTTTTTTTAAGGTACTTCACTTGGCTAAGGACTTGACCTGAGAATTTTCAAGAAACAGTGAATCGCCTAGCCTTTAAAAAAAAAAAAAAAAAGCTACTCTATATGTAAAAACTACATTTTAAGGGGTAATGATTAAGAATTTATCATAACTAAATTTCAAAAGTACAAAAAATTGTGTCTGAGTTAACTAATAACTTTAATAAACAATTGATATTTTGAGAAAAGGCAATGTGTCTCTATTTCATAACGATTTATCCCACATACAATGTATAGATGTTTCCATCTGATTTCCTAGTTCTAATGAAGTTCTGGGAGAAAAATTTAAGATTTGATTCTGTTTTGTTTCTTCTTTATGGAAAAAGCTGTTCCTTGGGGAACAGTGATTATGCCTAAGAGTCCTTTTGTCCCACTCAAATCTCCTGATAACTCAGTGCTTTATCTTAATGCAACTTAAATATTTTGTCACTTTTTTTCACTTAATCTTAAAAAGTAGGGATAATAATAGCTGTCAGTACATAGGGTACTTCTCAGAAAGCACTGAAACTAGGGTTCAGAAAAGCTCATCTAATTTTAATTACATATCAAGTATGAAGTCAACTATTCAGTTAATGAAGTGGCTAACTATGTGTTTCCTGGAGGAAAAAGAGTATTTGTTAAAATCATTTTCTTCATAATAAAATATAGGACCTAGTGAATGATACTGCCTCCTCCATTACCCTGTTTCCTAAGAGGGCAAGGGAACACAACAGGAGTCCAGAGAATATAAGTAAATAAAATAATAATTTTTAGCTGAGTCATTCCTGAGTCCCAAGAATCAACGTAACAAGATCTTGCACAGCATTAATTCTCCTTCAATGAAATTTCTCTTGGGCCTCAGTTTCTTCATCTGAGCAATGACCTTGATTTCCCAATTCTCTTGTAGTTTTAAGTGTTGTGAGTTCTTAATAAGTTAAAATGGACTAATAACAGAAATCAACTAGTCTGCTGTAAGCTAATATCTAGATGACACATGGGTATACAAACATAGTAATGTTTAAATATGCAATATGTAAGTTATTTAAACACATGTATGGATCTATTAAAATTTGAGAAACAGTTAAGTTTTGATACATCTTCTTCAAAACTCATCATCTGTGGTAAAATGACACAAAAACTGTGGAAAACCAAGTATAATACCTCAGTGGAAACAAATTACTTTATTTCCCAGGTTTCTCTTCTTTAAAAGGAAAGCAGACAGAGCAAAATTATGATCTATGAAACAAATCATGACTTAAAGAAGAAATTTTCAATTATTTCCACAAATGCCTAAAGCAGTTAAGCTTTCTAAAATGTATTACTCTGTTGAATAAGAGCATTTTAGCTCTATAAAAGCTTTCTTGAAGTTTGCTACAAAATTTCAAAATAACCACCTTTCCATCAACAGAAAAATAAGTGATTTTGCTGTGACATTTTTCCTGCAACAGGAAATCTTTCTAATTTTAAGTATTTGGTGGGTTTTTTCTTTTCTTGTTGTAGAATAAGCAAAAAGCAAGGAAAAAATAAGTTAGCTTTTCTGAGTTATTGGTCCTACAATTAAAACAAAATTCAGTCTCTAAAACAGTATTTTTAAATACATTTATCTTAATTCAACTGATTGCAAAAATAATTCTTGAAATAAAATGAATTAGTGATAAATGTAGGTCTCTGTTTAAAGATTCCCTACTAACTTTTACTTGTGTAAATTTAAAAGATACATTCCTTTCAAAGCTGACTATATACCGAAAGTCACAACCTTTACTAGCACTGCCACCTGCTGTTGATTCTAAATCATTTTTCAGCAAATATCAATAAAAAACCAAAATAGAATTAGCATAGGCAAATTGGTCTAGAAAACAAGTAGCAACAAAGATTTTAGAGACAATCTCTGTGAAAACCACGGATAAAGTTTTGCATGACAGTACCTAAAGTTATATCTATATGGTAAAATCCTCTTAGTATGCAAAAGGAACAAAATAGGTAACTGTAAAGGCCCTGAGCCTTTTTAGTTATTCACATTAGTTTGTGGTATAGTTTTAAAAGAGCATTATTTATTTGCCAGAAAAGAGCGGATTGCAGTCTCCAGGAAAATGAAAGTAATAAAGTTCTCACAGGAGGAATTATATGATTTCCTTCTAAGAAATAGAGGAAGATAATAAGCATGTAGGGAGATAGAAGTGAATGTGGCAAAACTGGTGAATCTACCTGAAGGATATAGGGGAAAGCACTTTTTGATCCTTTCAACTTTGCTTAAGTTTACAAATTTTCTAAATAAAAAAGTTGGAGAAAAAATTATAATATGCTGATATTTTTAATCTGTCTTACCAGTGCAGCTAAGCATTACAAACTTTAAGGAAACACTGATACTATATTAGACAAATTTAATATGTATTTTTAAGTCTGAAGAAGGTTGAAAAACTTTTTTTTAAAGAATACTGAGCCTCTCTTTTTTTCCCCTGTTCTAGAAAAACATGATATACAGCAGCTGTGGGTCTTATGGGAGATGGCTATTCGTGTAGCCAGAGCAGTGACCTAACACTGCCTCTTAGAGAAGGCAGGAACAAAGTGTGTAAAAGAACATGAGTTTATCCAATACTGTTTTCTATTATAATTTAACAGCTTCAAAACTGAAATGTTAGTTGCCTTGAAAGCTTTACCACTGTGCTTCCTTTTCTCTCTTATCAAACACTAAAAAACCATAATTGAGAACTTCTTTAAAACATATTCATGAGGATTTTATTATTATTAAAAAGAAAGAAATTTCATTCTAAAGCTGCTTTTTTACCAAGAAAACTAACATTTGCATAAAAGACAGCTTTTGGTTGTCTGTACAACTCTCTTTCTGTGGATTTTCCCTCCCAGCAACTCTATCATAGAAATTCAAATTCCATGACTCTAGCCAGTCATAACTCACTGGGCAGTGCTTCTCTCTTCTGGGAGTTCAGAATTGGAATTCAGAAAGGATAGTTTGGTCTCTGATGTTTTCTGAAGTGGTGACAGGAAAACTCAAGATCTATGGGATTGTCATGGAGTACAAAATGCATGGAAAAGCAGAGAGAAATGTCCATATGCATAGAGAAAATAAGGAAAGACATGTATAGAAATAAAGAAGAGAAGACAACACAGAGAGAGAGGGAGTAATGTCTTAAAGCTTTCCAGTTCCACAGGAGCCCAGGAGTACTTCTTGCCCTTGGGCTTCATGACATTCCTTTGTATTCATTTGCTCCCCCCACCCTACCTTCCACCCCACACCCTTAAAGTCTCACTAGTTTATAGTGGGTTCTGTTTCTTAAAGACAAAGACTTGACTCCAACAATTTGTTGACACAAGAGATACAGAGAAATTTTCGATACAACCAAAAAATTAGAACCCCATCCAATAATAAAAAAAAAATTAAAGATGTAGATATTGTGTATGAAATACAATTTTAAAGATAAGCAACCTCTACAGAAAACTGCAATATTTATCTTAACAGAGTCCCTACCTTGGAATTACAGTGGTGACTATGGCAGATTATATTATTTCTTTAAAATATTCATCCCTCCTCCTTTTAAATTCCCTCTCTAGTAGTTCTCCCCATGAAAGAAATATATTTCCCACCACCACAACCTCAGGTTTGGCTACATGACTTGCTCTGGCCCATCCAAAGTAAGGCCAAGCGACCACCATTGCCAAGCAGGAAGGTGAAGGTGATCTTCCAGTTTTACAGAGTCAGCCTGCTTTCCTTTCTCTCTGACCACAGGGGAAAAAAACAAAGCTGAGCCTGTGTTATAATAATGTGCAGATGTGTTACGTGTCAACTTGCAATAGGTATGTAACTGGAATAAGAAATAAACCTGTATTGTTATACCTAACTGAAATTTTGGAGTTGATTGGTACCATGGGATAACCCAGCAAAAGCAGACTGGTACTTGTCTCAAATAGATACTCATTACAAATAAAGTCAATTGATAAGAAAGTAAATACTTTATCTTGGAGTTCACTTAAACATTGCCAATAAACTTATATTTTAAATAAGCCCTTTTAGTTTTCAAGCTATCATACTGTTGATGATTTTAAGGATCTTTATAGAAAACACTTACCAAAGGATAGATTTACTATTTCCTCTGTGTTTCTAAAAATGGTCAACAGATTTATCAAAAAGACATACTTCTTAAAATATTTCAAAGATATTCTAATTCTAGCCTCTGTACTTTTCCAAAACCTGTGAGTACAATAAGGTTTTTCAAAACAATGTATCAATTGAGAAAAAATTCTTAACAAATTTAATGCTTTCCTTCAGTCTTATGAAAACAACCTGATAGCAAGGGTTCTGATTCTTCCAAAGAGTACAAACCAAAAAAAATTATTAATACCATTCCTATTTCCTTGGTCGCTTTATAATACCAACAGCCTTAAATCCTCTATAATCCAGGTATTAATTTTGCTGTTGTTTAAGTATCTTTGAAAGCAATGTCCTATTTAATAGAGTTTTGATAGATGGAAACAGTTATCAAATAAACGTAAGATAAAATATGAGGCTAATGTTATGCATTCTGTCACCAAGATTAGCTATGTGACTTTAGGGAAGTCATTCAACCTCTATGAGTCAATAGAGAAGCTTAGAAAAAATGAGGATAATAATCTATGCCTACCACATGTTGTAGGAACCAAATAATGCTATAACCTCCTCCCTAACCTAAAAAACAAAAGGGCACTTGATCACAACAGAAGCAGAAGAGATGCATGAATATAGCTTCCATAAACCTTAGTACAAAAGCTAGATTGTTGAAGAATCAAGTAATGTTGGAAACTGCTTCTGCTTCTCCACTAACCCACTAACCCCACTCTTAAAAGCACAGTAAACTGTATTAATAAGAGAATTTTCTCATGCAATACACTTTTTTATTCTAGGTGATCATTTGAAAAACACCTCCATTTCAAGAACAAAAACACTTTCATGTCTTTAATGTGTTTTAAATTGCATATGTTAATATTTGTCTAAGCCTTGTACTTATTTTTACTCATTTAATCCTTATAACAATTCTACGAAGAAGTTACCATTAATTAGTCCATTCTTATAAGAAAACTAAGGCACAGATTAAGTAACTGTCCAAAAGTCACAGCTCTTAAGTTGCAGAGTTAGGTTTTGAAACCAGGCAGGCATTTAATATTTAATTTTAAATATTAAAACTCCATTTCAACCAAATATCATCATACCAATACAAGTGAACCAAAAAGAATTTGGGGAAAAAAATGCAAATGATATTGTATCAAAAATAAACTACTATTTCATTAGTACATATTAAGTCTGTCTTTTAAATAATCCCATTCACTTAAATCATTGAAATTTTATATTGATAGAAATCATGTAAATGCATCAACTAACATAAATGTTGTTCATCTAAATCCATTACTTCTATTGCTACAATTTCTTCACCAGTGTGGCTGAGAAATTTTCATCTCTGAGCTAGACTGTGTTCTTGGTAATGAAAAAGTAAAGTTGAAGAAGCTAAGATCGTGAACAAATAAATGTATGGTAACTGTGACACAATAAATAAAAGTTATGGCATCTCTCTAAGATAGTACTCCACATGAATGCATTCCAAATTGGATGTATAGTATACATCTTTCATATCTTTTAATACATTTTAAGGAATAAATACATGAAGATGGCAATGTTAAAAAAAAAAAGTCCCACAGAATGATGGACTTTTACACATCCAGAATATGTAAATATATAACAACTCTCTGCAAATGTGAAAGAAACATATCTTAGATTGATATTTGAATACTAATGGCAAGTTTTTATAAGCTATTACTTTTATATAGAAGATATGCTATTTAAACAGAGAAATTTCAACTCTGAAATTCCAACTGTGATTTGAGAAATCATTAACTAGCTGGAAAAAAATATTTTTCCAATTTGGAATTATATTCAAAACCTTCAAGAAAGACTCAAAAGATTCAGTTTAATTTAAATAATTTAAATTTGACATATTCAAATAACTCAGAGCTTTTAAATTTAAAGAAATGAAAAAGAAAATACCCAAGCCCCAATATCAAAGAAAGGTGACAAAAATCCATTACTTTCAGGAGAAAAGAGTCAAACATTTCCAAGGATACAATTTGACTCCTTAGAAAAACTAATTTGACTAAATTGACTAAAATGAGCCAGGATTTTATTATTGGTCCATTATGAAAACGCAGATCTTATATATTTTATTCCAATATTTCAAGTGAGAAAATTCAGACAAATTAAATATAAAAGAAGGGTCTCTATATTTTTACATCTAAATTTGCTCAAGGCAAGTTATCAACAGAATAGAAACTTGGTTATACCAATGTGTCACAGAATAATGATTACTATACTGAGAAATATCAGTTTCTGTAAATTCTCAAAATAACCTTCATTAGTACTATAAAGTGCATAAAGCTAAAAAAACAGCTGGGAAATTACTACATTTTAGTTTTTAAGAAACTTGGTGAGGGATGTTTTTCCACCCCCAGAATATATCTCTTGCTTTTCTAACAATATCACTAAGCCCAAGAGGGCATCTACATGCATTTCCAAGTTTCAGTAATGGTCAATGTATTAAATAACTAATCCAGTATAATGCACTATTCCAAAGTAGAGTGTTTGGCCAATGTACCTCTTCAGAGAGATAGCGTAATTGCTTCACTCCACTTTCAATGAATGATCTGTAATGAAAGTTGCTTTTTTAGGCTTAACCTAGAGCTGTACCCTGTGGGAAATGATGGGTCTTTGTAAAATGTGTTACAGTTTACTAATAAGGATGCAGAAGAAGCACAACTGATGAACCAGCAAATATACTCTGACTTATTTGGTCTTTGCTGCATGAATTTGAATATCATCAAAATTCATTATCCTTACCCATAACCTGCTTCCTATGATTCACTCTATCCTCATACTCATTTCAAAAGGAACTTTAAGCACTTGAATATTTTACATACCTGTGCTGGCCCTAGGCATTACATAAAACAGAGTATTTTTTTTTCTAAAGGACAAAAATGAAGTTTTAAATAGGAAGAAGTAACCACGTGAATATTTAGGAACTGGACAAAATCAGACAACATTTACATAGCTATATATGTGTGTGTGTGTGTATATATATATACATATATGTATATATATATATATTTATGTAATTTTTTTTAGAGGAACAGGGTAGAGGCAGAAGGAGAGAGAGAATCTTAAGCAGGCTCTACGCCCAGCTGTGGAGCCCAATGCAGGGCTCAATCTCACAACCCTGAGATCATGACCTGAGCCGAAATCAAGAGTCGGATGCTTAACTGACTGAGCCACCCATGTGGGCCAACAATATTTATATTTGATACTGATATATAATCAGAATTTCTCACCTAAAAATAATACAAAGTTACCTTCCCTAAATATTTACCTATTGGCTATCAGGGAACCATGGAGATGTAGATTCTCTTTCCACCAATAACTGATTGTTTTATCTTGAACACACCCATTAATTCTTCCCTCCCTCCCTCTGGATCTCTTCCTACCTTCATTCCTTCATTCTCGATTCATTCATGAATTCATTTAACTTCTATTGCGGGTATAACATATGCTGGGCTTATGATTGCCTCTAAGTCTAAAATGATGAACAAAACAGTTGTTCCCAAAGGAGATCCTAATCATTGAGTGACAGAAAAAAAAAAAAAAAAAAAACCTAAACTACAAAATATTATAAGATAGGTTCATTCAGAGTTCTCTTGAAACAGACAAAGGAATGTAAACTCAATTTCCCAGAGATGGTGACACATGAACTGAGCTTTGAAAATCAAGCAGGCATTAGTGCAGAAGAGGCTGTATGGGTGAGGAGGTGGAGTGGGGTAGTTATTTCGACCAGAAGAAATAGGAGAAGAAACATGCCATATCCTCTGAAATTACTTAGCTATGGGTCTAGGGTTGGTAGTAAATAAGGAAGTGATGGATTCTCCAAAGTTGGGTGCATATGCCAAAGGTTTATAAGACAAATATAAGGGTACAGGAATAAAATATTAAAACTTCTTATACAATTATTCTTACCACCTTTTTTTTCAAAATTCTCTTTTTTGAACATATTATTTAATGAACATAATTTTTTAGTAAATAAATAAATGTATACCAAGTATATGTCCTCCCAAATTTTAGTTAGTGGTATTGCAATAAAAGAAAGAGAAAGAACCTCATATTCTATATTATCCTGTAAGTGATGCACAGTAACAAAGCATTTTAAGCAAATAAGTAACAATTGGATTTTAAGATTTTATTTATTTATTTATTTATTTATTTGAAAGAAAGAGAGAGAAGGGTATGTGGGGGGGGCGGGTATGTGTGTGTGCCCATGTGTATTCACAAACTAGGGGAGGGGCATAGTGGGGGTAGGGAGAGGAAAAGGTAAAGAATCTCAAGCAGACTCAGTGCTGAGCTCTGGATCTCAAGACCCTGAGATCATGACCTGACCAGAAACCAAGAGTTGGAAGCTCAACCACTCGGCTACCCAGGCACCCCAATGATTGGATTTTCAAAGATCACTCTGTATTCTGGAGGGTAAATTAGAAGATAAGCCCTGAGACAGGTAGAACAGTTATGAAGCCACTGGAGTAATCCCAGTGAGAATATCTTAAATAATGATGGTGGCACAATAGGAATGCCAAGGAGGAGGCAGAGACTACTTGTAAGACAAAAAAAAAAAAAAAGAGTATAAAACTATAAATCAAATTGATTTACATTATTTACTACATTTCAGACCTTACACAATTCTACATAGATAATTCATATACCTTTCCAAAAGTTGGCTTACAGGTCAAATTAAAATGTACTATGTCCCTATTTGGGATCATTAAAACTCAAAGATGAAATTATATTCTTATTTCCTGATTAGAACCAATATTTGAAAAGCAATATATTCAAACTATACCATTCTAGTTTTTCTCATGTAAGTTCATTTAAATATTACTCACAAAAGATGAGAAAGGGGGAAGGAAGGAGAGGAAGACAAAGGTAAAGGTGAAAGGTACTGGATGACAGAAAGCTAAGATGCTCAAATCAGTATCTAATTATCCAACGTCATCATACTGGTGATAGAACAAAGATAGTATTTGCTTCCACTTTATCTGTTTTACCAGAAATGTTCAAGAGGCCAGGGGCTTTTAAATAAATCTGTGTCCAAATATATCTCAGATTTCCTTTGCTAAGAACCAGAAACTAAACAAAAGAGAACAAATAATAAGATATAATTTAGGTAAGTTATGCTTTATCCATGGGAGTTTAAACAGTTGGCTTTAACAAACTTAGATACATTCTGTATAAGGCATCTCCATTAAATTTAAATTGTGGAAAAGGAAAAGATTTGATAATAGAATTTGATTAAGTTGTACCTTCCAGTATTATTCTCCATTAACATTTGAAGAATCCCTTTCCTATTTCTGAATGAATAAATAAATTACTGTTCAAATTTTATTTAGGATCAAAGTGCTTGGTCCTACATAAAAATTGTCACATGGGTGGCCCTGTTGCCAGAAAAGCTCCATGTGATTTAAATTGGAAATGTTTTCGTCATAGCAGATAACTTTTTAACTAGGACAAAATGGAATATTATATGAGATACCCTAGTGGCATTTTGTAATGGCTCCTTATCCTGGCTTCCTAAAGGGTAAAGTGTTTTCTAAGTACTTCATGTGGCCTTCAGTGGCACAGCTCCTCTCTTAAATTATTCTGGCTTTTCCACAATTCTGCCAATCAGATTTATATTGAAACTGGCTAACCAGTATAGTGACAATAAATGGATTCTCAAGGATTTTTTCACAAGAACTTAAAATACATAAAGCATCTTTGGGGTGCCTGACTCAGGTGATAGAATATGCAACTCTTGATCTCAGGGTTGGAAGTTCAAGCCTCACAGTGGACAGTAGAGATTACTTAAAAAAAAAAAAAATAGAATCTTGGAACATGAAAAAATAAAATAAAATTAAGATGTTAAATAAAATTAAATTAAAAAATAAATAAAATACATAAAGTGCTTTACCATGACTGTTAAAAAAAATCACCATATAATGTTAAAAATGAGGTTTTCGTACCTTAAAAATGTATAGGGTACTTTTGGAATAAAAAGAGGGAGAGGTGGAATATTCCTGTAATTTTTCAAAACTCTGGAAATTCACTGAATATAGACTGACAGCTCAGAGAATAAAAACAAAATGCCATCCCACAGATTCAAAAAGTGTTTATTAATCATTCTAAATTTCATTCCTCTTTTTAATGTATTCTGAGAATATCGTGGCAATCAGCATTGTATTATTGTTGTAATGATAGCTTAGGAGGCAACAAAAATCCTCTCTGGGATACTGAAATCATACAAGTTAGAGACAGCTGACAGAGCACTGTTGGGGCACTTCGTTTAGAAATTACAGGTAAGGTGCCCTCTATAATAGTAAAGTCATTCCAGTTTTTCATTCCAAAATTCCAGATTTACTTCTGAACGAAACCTACATGGGGCTCAAAAACAAAATATATTCACCACCAACAAATAAATTCACTGACATGTGAGCACATAACATGTGGCTTTAAATATAGCACTAAATTATTCGTCCTCCATAGAGATAGAATGGACTCTGATTCATAGAGCAAGTAACAAACCTAAGGCTCTCAATCACGGCTGAAGGAATTTACGTGTGCTGCAGACATTCACTCTCTGTAGAAGGTCATCGTTTCACAGCCTGGGAAATAAGCCCTGCCAGCGGACTTGCAAAGTGCCTGAGGCATCGCTCCTGAGAGGCATAACTCCTCTTCTTTCAAGGCTAGAGGTCAGAGCCATGATCACAGCTCAGTCAAATTTAAAGGAAAATGTATCTAGGGTCAAAAATATCCTAAGGAAAAATAGAAGACTAAAACTAAAAAAAAATATATTGTGCTCCTCTGGGCTTTGGGATAGTGATAGGAAAACCTGTTGCAGAATATTAAATGCAGATCTTTTTTCATCTGATGGCTTCAAAATAACTAAACTGAAACTGAATACGGAATCTGATGCATGTCATGCTGCAATCAGTTTTGACGACATTTTTAAATGATACAAATCCATTTAAATCCTCATCAGCCTAGACATTCTAAAAAAGAAAAAAAATCAAGCTTAAGTGACTTAAGCATGAAATGTGAGCATTGGTTCAATGATTAAATTACTGCATCAATTAACTTGAGTACACAGGAAGAATGCTGCTCTTTCAAAGAAATGTTAATTCTGCCTCCGATCAGAGAGATCCCTCCTCATATCATGGTTGTTGCTTCATAAAACACAACTCACACAGCAAAAGGGGAGAGATGATTTATAAATAAGAATAAACTGCTGTTTGGGAATTCTTTATAAAATACATAAACTAAATTGATGTTTACGTAAAAATATAGTCATTTCCATATACTTCCAAGAGTGAAAAACTCTGAAAATTGTTTTTGAAAATTGTAAGACAGATGAAATTACCATTAAACTCGACAAAAGTGGCTTGGTACCCATAAAAATCACAAATGAGTATATTTAAAGATTAAATGCATTTCTGGATATATGCATCGCAAAGGGGAAAGTATTTTATTTTGGTCATCTCTGCCAACTGCTATTACATGCTGTCATTTTCAGTAAGGGGAAATGTATTTGCAAAAGTAGAGTGAGCACAACAGGCCTTAAATCAGACAAGGTGGGGACTGCTGAAAAAGCGCTGTCTGCACTCTGCCTACCAGGGCCCTTGAATATCAGAATTTTATGGTGTGTTTTCCTGACATATCTGATAACATAGTAAACTCTACCATCTCCTTAGAATCTGGAGTACTAACTTCTAAGTTTGCTCCTACTCTTTTAAGGGACCAAACTCCACCCTGGCAAGGAGGAAAAGAAGATTCCCTGATGAACTGATTTTGTCCTTTCATTATTCTTGGCCTTTTAAATCTCAGTTCAGAGATTACCTGGTCACTGTTTCCTGTATCACTTAGAACAGACTATGTTACGGTGAGGTAGTGACTTAACCCTGAAATCTCTTTGGCTTACACCAAAAGTTTTATTTCTCACTCATATAAAGTCTGTTTCAAGTCTGGCAGCCATCCATAGCAGCTCCCTCTCAAGGGTAAGTGCCAGTCCTATTTCCTTGTGACTTGGTTATGTTAACGTGTCATACCCCATATTGCCATAACAGCGTAATAAAGATCTGGAGGGCAAGGTAATAAGGAGAGAGCAATTAGAAAATCTAAGGGAGGGGAACCTGGGTTGTGCAGTTGGTTAAGCATCTGACTCTTGGTTTCATCTCAGGGTCCTGAGATCAAGTCCTGTGTGGGTCTCCATGATTAGTGTGGAGTCTGCTTAAGACTCTCTCTCTCCTTCCCCCTCTGCCCCTCCCCCCTGCACTCTCACTCCCTCTCAAATAAATAAATTAATCTTAAAAAAAAAAGGAAGAAAATCTAAGAGAAGAATATTTTTACAGGAGGAAAAGCTTGTCCAAAGCAAACTTGGTATATTCAAGAATGTAGTATATTTGTATGATGTATGTAAATCAGAAACACCCCTAACTATAGTAGTTATATGTGACATTATCTTATATCAAGGATCTTATGTGAAGATACTTTTAAGGAATTCACCTCTATATTATCAAGTTTAAAGCATGGTTCCCATCATACTTATCACTATCAACTGCCAACTTTATTAGCCTTAGATAGGAAAGAAAAGCAGCTATTATCATATTCAATTTTCTAAAAATCAGACTCTCTTCAATTAAAAAAACAATCTATTAGAGAATAAAGCAAAACTACATAAAGTGTTAATACAAAAATTTGAGGGGCACCTGGGTGGCTCAGTTGGTTAAGTGTCTGCCTTCGGCTCAGGTCATGATCCCAGGGTCCTGGGATCAAGCCCCACATTGGGCTCCCTGCTCAGTGGGTAGCCTGCTTCTCTCTTTCCCTCTGCCTGCCACTCCCCGTGCTTGTGTATTCTCTCTCTCTCTCTCTCTCATAAATAAATAAAATCTTTAAAAAAAATACAAAAATTTGAAAGCAATGTGGGAGTAAGAATAAGATATATCTCCAGAGAGTATAAGGCTAAATTACCAAGTAAAATTATCTACATAAACTTTTATTTCTATATTATCTATAAACTAAAGTTTCTGTCTCATTGAGGGAAAAATAACTAGATGGATTTTCACTAAATTTTCAGGATACAGTTGGCATATTTCTGTCTTAAGAAACAGGGGCGCCTGGGTGGCTCAGTGGTTTAAAGCCTCGGCCTTCAGCTCAGGTCATGATCCCAGAGTCCTGGGATCGAGTCCCGCATTGGGCTCTCTGCTCAGCAGGGAGCCTGCTTCCTCCTCTCTCTCCCTCTCTCTCTCTCTGCCTGCCTCTCTGCCTACTTGTGATCTCTGTCTGTCAAATAAATAAATAAAATCTTAAAGAAAAAAAAAAAAAAGAAACAGTCTATGTGTTACACACAACATTCATTTGCAGGGCACACAAAAAAGGTAGAGACTAACTTTCCAGAGCAGCTAAAACAAAAAGTACAATAAAAGGTCCATGAAATCTTAAAGGGCTGGTAATAGTGAGGGATAGGCCATTTTGTAAAGCAATGTTATAAATGGACAGGAAGAAATTCATGGTTTCAAATTTGAACTACAAATTATTCAACTCAAAGGCAATCAATCCAAATTCCATGCACTGGTTTGCAATAACATTAATTCTCACATACACAACAGAATTTAGTGTGTCCCAAAATGAGTAGTAATATGGATCTATTTATATAATAATATTTAATGATTCTCCCAAACTTTCCAATGGAGGCTAACTACCATACAACAGAAGTTCTGAACTAAAAAGAGGAAAAAAATATTGTTTTAATTTGGGTTTTCCCAGAAGCAAATCCTGAGACAAAGATTCACATGCAATTGCTTATATAAGAGAAAAAAATGGCAGGGAAAGAAGGAAGTGAGCCTGGTAAGGAAAAGCCCACTAATTCCACTCGGGATATCTGGCAACCAGTCTATAGCAGTCTAGCCAGTGTGTGAAAGACACAACTATTTTATATATTCATTCATGTCAGCCTTTAGCTAGGGCTACTTCCAGGCAGTTTTAATCATCTGGCATTGCAGAGCAGAAAGACAAAGTGGACCCTGGTGACAAGAAAGGGCCCTCAGACAAAGGAATACAGTGGCTGGCAACTGGGATAAGAGCCAGCATGCACTGAAGTGGCAAGAGCAAGGGGATACCAATGGTAAACTAACAATCATGTGGACAGAAATAATCTAGAAGACCCAATAAGAGAGGGACTTGAGTTGGACTTTGAGAAATGGATTGGATTTGGTTAAGGGAAAGCATTTAAGTTAGGAAAAGTGGCATGAGCAAAAGGTCTGAGGTAAGAAATCATAAAAGGTATCCTAGGTCAGTTATAAGCCAGTTTGCCTGGATCATAGATATAATTAGATAGGAGATTCTTGGGAAAATATGGCAAAAAATATATGTTGGGTCCATGTTAAGAAAGGTAGAAATGTTGGCTAAACAGTTTAAACTTTTTCTTCTAGGTATTAGGGAACCTTTAAGTTTCCAAGCAGGAAATTAATAAAATGAAAACATTACTTTATGGCATTAATGTCCATGTTGGCACCACTCTTGTCTTTGGAATGTAAACTTTGATTGGATAGGATCTGTATCTGTTCAATTTCCCTAAGGGAGGATTACATGCAAAGAACTATTCAGTAACCTATTAACAATGAGCACCCCAAATACAAAGAACTGTGGTATCTAAGTACCCTTTCTAATGTTCCTTGAAGAAAGTCCAGATTCCAGATCTGTGCAGAATATTTACAAGATGACTTTAAAACATTTTGTTATGCCAGAAAGGAAGCTGTCAAATGCTACAGTAGCCTGGTCAAAAGAACAAAGGAGCCCACTTAGGGTTCCAACTGGCCAAAGAAACAATTTGAACATCAAAATAATTACAGAAATATGGTTTTTTAAAGATTTTATTTGTTTATTTTACAGACATATCACAAGTAGGCAGAGAGAGAAATATGTTTTAAATAATATCTTCAATGACTAGAAATATATAAAAAATTTTAACATCCATGAGTTCATAAAAATATTTAAAAACTTGAAGGATATTAGGGAACTCATTATTCCTAAAACTAGAAAATAAAGGAAAATTGTACACTTATCCTAATTTTCCTATGTAAACTGTACTTAATGAGGTAAAGCTCTTTACTACAAAAAATAATTTCTCTTAATAAATGTGGTATGATCAAAACAGAATATCATCATTTTGCAACTTCTAAAGAAATAATGGAACTAGACAATAATCATTAATGGCTGCTAAAACTATTAGCTGAAAAGTGATGGGAAAATTCAGGTTAACAATATTTAGACCCAAAAAGCAATTGCAACATGACATAGATAACCAGACAGTGGAAGCCTCTTAATGTAAAATAATAGGAAGCAAATAATACCTATGAATTCTTTCTGCCCATTGGAAAAAATGTTTTTTAATCTGAATAACCTGTATATTTAACTACCAGCTCAGGGGCACCTGGGTGGCTCAGTGGGTTAAAGCCTCTGCCTTCAGCTCAGGTCATGATCCCAGGGTCCTAGGATTAAGCCCCACATCGGGCTTTCTCCTCAGTTGGGGCCTGCTTCCCCCACCCCTTTCCTCTCTGCGGCCTCTCTGCCTACTTGTGATTGCTGTCTGTCAAATAAATAAATAAAATCTTTCAAAAAAAAAATAACTACCAGTTTATAAGAAATAAGACAAAAAGACACTGTAGGAATACAATTTATAAAATTCAGAATATGGGACACTCTACAAAGCAGATAATCATTATTCTTAAATCACAAGAAAAAAACTACAGAAGAAACTATAGATCAAAAAACATCAACTGTAATGTGGAAACTTTGTTTAGAACTGATTTAAGCAAATCAAGTATAAAATATATTTTAAAAATTTGAGACAATTATATTTGATATTTAATGAGTCTTCCATATCACAGTATTATAAAAATTTTAGTTGTACTAACGATAATATAGTTATGTTCTTTTTAAGAGCCTTTTTACATTTTAGATACATATTCATAATTCCAAAAATTTTACCCTTAAATATTTATCAATAAAATAATATGGTGCCTGGTATTTACTTCACAAGAATCCAAAAAACTGGCATGGCTATATATTTGTAATTGTTTACGTTAGACAATTAATATATGAGTGCTCCTTATACTAATCTATTAAATATATGTTTGAAGACAAAAGTTTGGGTATTTCAAGTGAGTTACCAAAACTTTGTACTTCTGATCTCCTGTCTGATCCTTGCTATCATTAAAGATTAAAGACAACTACTCACAGAAAGAAGCTTACGGCAAAGCTTTAAAAAGCAGTAATGATGGGGTGCCTGGAAGGCTCAGTCAGAAAATCGAGCAACTCTTGATCTTGGGGTAATGAGTTCAAGCCTACACTGGGTGTAGAGATTATTAAAAAATAAATAAACTTTAAAAATAATAAATAAATAAATAATAAAAATTTTAAAAAGCAGTAATGAAAGCACAATGCCAAGGAGTATATATAACTTCACTGTGAGAAGAAAAAGCTTCCAATGTCTCAAATTCATTCAGGAAGCAATGGTCAGCCTTGCCAATTCAAGTTGCTTACTGCCAAGGTGGCAGTTTATAAAGAAAAGAAGCCCTAGTCTAGGAGACTACCAACAGCTAGCTTTGCAAGCTCGGACTCACGTAACTTTAGGTTTTGGAATTTGAAAACACAGTAAGTGAAATAACAGCATGAATGATAATTGCGTTGTGAGTACTAACTCTAAATTCTAAACTTAAGAGCCTTAAACGCATTATCCTCTTTTAACCGCATAACCCAAGGAGGTGTTGTGGGCACATAATATATACTTCTTAAAGGACGATTAAATGAAGTAGGCAACAATACATGGTACCATTTTGCACATAACGAGTTTAGGTTCAGAGGTGCACACTGTTTTAAGATCACGCATTGGAGTAAGCTGGTCCAGCCAATATTCCAGGTGGAAGAATGCTTTGAACATGCATGCCACTGCATCAGACCATACAAGAGAGGAGGTTAGGGGACTGTGTGTGAAACACTGGAAAACTTAAAAACCTCTTCCACAGACCTACAGCTTTCCGTCGGCCGCACCACATCTCATAGTTCTCCGGAAGACCGGGAAAGAAAACCAGCCTTTCACTCACCCCCAAGAAGCTGGACCTCACAGCCTGGACCTCCCGCCAAGGTTCCCGAGCGCCTTCGCCCCCCAAGCCCCGCCCCTTCACGGATCGCGCACAATTTGTGACAGTGAAACTACATTACCCATAAAACCGTTCGAGAACAGCGAATCTCCGCCGGAAGTCAGGAAGGCTGAATCCGGCGCCGGGAAGAGTGAGAGTGGGGTTTTCCCGGTGTTGCGGCTGTATCCTGCATTCCTCTACTCTGGTTACCTTTGGGTTAGTAGCAGCAATGAGTAGTTAGTCGGCCCAGGTGCCCTCCTTGGGGTGGGTGACCAATTCTCAGTACTTTTTGATCTCAACGCTGTTGGCGTGGCCATGCTGGGTTGTTTGGCGCAGCCTCGGGATGCGGTGAGGGTGCAGGCGCGGGAGCTATGGGCTGGTAGCCCGGCTTCAGAGAGAGGGCCCGGGATGCAGCCGGTAGGCTGCTGTGGCCTTTGCAGCCCAGTCTCTGAGGTGGGGAAAACGAAGTGCTGCTTCCACTGTATATTCCCGTTTAAAGGGAGTTTCACAGGAGTGACAAGAAAGTAACCTATGTCGAGGCATTTATATGTTCGCAGAGACCTTGTGTAGGTGGCGCTTGAGCTGTTAAATGGCCACCTTGAATGCTGAAGGCCCGTGGAATTCGTTAAATCGTCATTGACTTCACTGACAGATCCGTATTTGAACTCTGCCCTGTCTCTTTAACCATGTGACCTTGAGCGAGTCGTGGGCCCTCGGTACTTATCGGTAAAAGTGGGTGTGCTTTGGTTAAACGGCCTCTCAGAATGGTCTATGCATGTGGCTAAGTGAATCACCTCATCCTGCCTTCCGATTCTTACCTTGCGGAAAACCTGTCAATGAGAAATGAAAAAATAAATCTAGCAGTAGAGCTGGATTGCAGATTCTATGTGATTCTCTGGAATGAGAAATGGTTGTTTCTAGATGGCTATGCTAACACCAAAAAACAAAACAAAACAACAAAAAAAAACTAAGGGAGAAAGTATACATTTTTCACTGCCTTTCTCCTGAGAATATTGTAGTCATAAGAAGTGCACTGGAGGTAGTGAATGCTACTTTATTTTTGGAGGACAGTTTTGCAGTCTGCCCTGTGGAGTGTCCTGTGGGGAGGGTGTAGAGATGACTATGACCTCAGAACATGAGACAGTAAAATATTGCTTAAAGTAAACCTAGCTGAAGAACCTGTGTGGTGTTTTTTGGAAAATCAATTTAGGGGAAAGGCAACTTGAAAGGGACACTATACATGAGTCAGTATACAGCAATGATTCCAAATGAAGTCCTGAAAAGTTGTAGCTTTTGTTACTTACAATATTTGTAAAGCATTTAGAAATCTCAGTATGAACAGAACAGCTAAGTAAATTCTACAGTAAAGAAATCGTTTTCTCATATAAAAGCCACTCCCCTGATTTAAATTATAAACACATTTTCACCATTCCTGTGAGTAGTTTTTTTAAGCCTTTTATTTTAATCCCAGTATAGTTAACAGTGTTAAATCCGTTTCAGGTATACAATATTGTGATTCAGCAATTCTATACGCTTTTGCGTGCTCATCCTGAGTATACTCTAATCCCCATCACCTATTTCACCTGCCCCCCCCACCTCCCCTTTGTGTAGTTAAATTTTACCTTTTTATAAGTAGCAGGAAGATAAAAACAGGAAAAGTAAATAATCTTTTCAGCCCATTTTTCCTTAAATTTTGTTCATACTCCCTCGACTATAAAACTGATCAACCAAACTGCAGCGTGGGAACGCTAGCTAGAGACGACAGCACTCAAAATGTATGGACTATAACCTTTTCTTTTTAGCCTGAATATCTTATTGCTTAGAATGATAGAAACTAGTTAGAATCCAAATCAATTTTTTTTTAAGATTTTACTTATTTACTTGACAGAAAGAGAGATCACAAGTAGGCAGAGGCAGGCAGAGAGAGAGGGGGAAGCAGGCTCCCCACTGAGCAGAGCCTGATGTGGGGCTCAATCCCAGGACCCCGAGACCATGACCTGAGCCGAAGGCAGAGGCCCAACCCACTGAGCCACCCAGGTGCCCCCAAATCAATTCTTAAATAGCATTTCACTAAACAAAAATTCATGCCTTACAAAAAATATTTTGTTCTCATAGAGAACTTAAGCTTGAACCATTTCCACAAAGAATAGCTCAGTTTGTGCCCTACCACTTTCAATCCACATTGAGATGAAATTTATTAAGAGGTATGAAAGATATTTTCTATATTTTTTCTTACTGAAACAGCAAAAAACAATGCAAAGTTAATGGTTTAAGAAGCTTCTTTGATTCAAATTTTGACAAAGTGACCAAATGAGCAGGGTTCAATAATAGATCCAAAATATATTGTTATCTGATTTATGACAAAGATGATAACTGCAGTGCAATGGGACAAATGGTAATTTCAAGAGTGGTGCCAAGTCATATGGATTATCCACTAGGATAAAAATGTATCTAGCCCCTACTTCACACTATGAACAAAAATCAATCCCAGATAGATTGTAGAATTAATTGTGCATGGGAAAGCAACAAATTGTTTTCATGTGAAACTTAACACAAGTTTTGAATAATCAGCTGTAGGATAATAGTTTTCCTAAGGGAAGGCACCTGTTTCTGGTACTATAGACTCTAAGAGAATACTAGTCATCATCTGCTAAAAGACCTCTGACTCGACTTCTGCTTTAACTCCCCTCATTCCTCTGATCTATATTGAAATCCCTCCGGAATACTTCAGAGTCCTCCTCCTCTTGATAATGTTTGTTACCTGACACTCCTTCTCAAGGATATGTCCCCTTATCTTTATTACCAAAGTTCTTTATACATTGTTATACATCCAATGATGAGTTATATTTAAAATTTAAATTATATTTAAGACAATTTTGAAATGTATGCTGTGATGACAATTGAGTACTAATTACCTTTTGAAGAGTATGTAACTTTAAAAACCATAACTGTCCTAATTGCATCTGTATGTAGATAATGTTCCACCATTGAACAAATAGCAATTGAAAATGAGGATTTTTTTTCTATTTTCCTCTTTTTAAGGAAGAAATGTCTTCTATAAAAAGAAGCCCAAAGCAAGAAATAATTTCCCAGTTTCACTATTCAGCAGCAGCAGGAGATATTGCCAGGTTAACAGTAATCCTAAGTCATTCTCCATCTCTTCTCAATGAAACATCTGAAAATGGCTGGACTGCTTTAATGTATGCTGCAAGAAATGGGCTCCCAGATGTTGTCCAATTTCTACTTGAGAAAGGGTAAACATTTTAGGGACTACTACTTGAAGGGCTCTGGTTTAATTTCTGGGGTACATACTTTTAAATTTTTCTTGTAGCCATATTTATACCATTGGGCTTGTAAATAACTCATTGACCAGTTTTATTATGTAAAAACACAGCATAGTATCTAAGAGCTTTTAACTTCATTTGTTGAGAGAGAAATCCTTCATACTTAATATCAAATCAAATTTATGAGTTAGTCTAACCCTCTACTCCCCAATAGAAAATGTAGATCTACCCACTATGAGTATGAAGAACCCCTCATAAAATTTTAATTTCTTCTTATATAAGACTTACTGTTTTTATTTTATAATTCCCCAGAAATACTAAATATCTACTATCTCTGACTTTTCATCATTTATTATTTCTTTTAACCTTCCCATTAGTAAATTATGTCCTAAAAGAAAAAAATCTACATAATAATTATCATTAGTGGGGCTATCATGTGCATCTGGAAAAATTTTATTGTAATATTAAAGAAAATGTTTATTTCCTATTTTATTTTTCTTTCCATCTGTAGGTGTGACAGATCCATTGTCAATAAATCAAGGCAGACTGCACTGGATATTGCTAAATTTTGGGGTTATAAGCATATAGCTAATTTACTAGCTAATGCTAAAGGTGGAATGAAGCCTTGGTTCCTAACTAATGAAGTGGAAGACTGTGAAAATTATTTTAGCACAACACTATTAGACCGAAAAAGTGAAAAAAGAAATAATTCTGACTGGCTACTAGCTAAAGAAAGCCATCCAGCCACAGTTTATATCCTTTTCTCAGACTTAAATCCCTTGGTTACTCTAGGTGGCAATAAAGAAAGTTTCCAACAGCCAGAAGTCAGGCTTTGTCAGCTGAACTACACAGATATAAAAAATTATTTGGGTCAGCGTGAAAAGTTCACCTTGATTTTTCTTGGAGTAGAACTTGAAATGAAAAAAGAATCATTTAATTATGCTGGAGAAGTCCCAAGAGAAGAAGAAGATGGGTTGGTTGCCTGGTTTGCTCTAGGTATAGATTCTGTTGCTGCTGAAGAATTTAAGCAAAGACATGAAAATTGTTATTTTCTTCATCCTCCAATGCCAGCTCTTCTGCAATTGAAAGAAAAAGAAGCTGGTAAGAAGTGTATATGGTTTACCTATTGGTAATAATTACTTGTTGGTAATAATCTGGGTTTTGGAACTGGGTTGGAGTTTGACATATCTTCATTTTCTAGGAGGCATGCTTTTTTCAGTAAGCAATGAAATTAGGCTATCTTCATTAGAACTTTCCTAAATTTCTCATTCTAGGGAACTACTCTCCTGAGCAGTTAAAGCAGTTTTAATCAGCCAAAATTACTTTCCCCAGAATTAATCGTAATGCATGCTAGTGTTACTTGATTCTTCAGTGAATAGTTATTGAGCACTTGCTATACACTAAGCATGATGGCAAAGACTTTGATTATTTTGTTTTCTGTTGCTGGGTATGCTAGTTCATGTGGGGCCTTATATGCCATGGTTAAATGTTGTAACCTGACCTATGGTTTAAAAAAGAAACAAAAACAAAACCCCTCACTCTGCCTGCTTTGTAGATCATGATTTGTAGGTAATTAAGTGTGAAGTCAGAAGTCTTGTTAAGAGGGATTTGGCGATTACAGTAGTTTAAGTAAGAGGTTGCAGTGGATTGGTTTGATGGAGAAAAAGGGAGAGTTTGAGATGTTCTGGAGGTAAAACTGATCAGGCTTGATCAGTCAGTAGAGGCTATTATAAGTGAGAGAGAGATGATAGTACCCTGGACCACAGCCTGAATTAAGGTGATAATGGTATAGATAAAGGGGGTTATGTTCAAGGTATATTTTGAGAGAAAATTATCAGCATTTGCTGATGGATTGGGTATGGGGTATATAATGATGAAAGAAAAGATCAAGAATGATGGCTAGGTTTGAGACTTTAGTAATTTGATGTATAGTGATACTATTTCTTGATTAATATAGGGTGACGGGTTGAGCAAGGGAAGCAGGACAGTCTTGAAGTAAATCAAGATTTTAGTTTTGGGCATGTTCAGTTTTAGAGAAGGATATTGGAATCTGGAACACAAACGTGAGGTGTGAAGTGGACATACCCATGTGGGAGCCATATTTAGATCTCAGGAAACTGAGATGGGGAGAGCCTCAGAATCATACCTGAATCCCCCTAAATTTTGAGGTCAGGTAGAAAGAGAGGAGCCATCAAATGTATTATTGACAGTGTGGCCATAAGGTACGAGGAAAACAGGAGAATGTGCTCATGGAAATCAAGAGAGCAGAGTATTTCAAGGAGGAATTGGTCAAATATATTGAATGCTGTAAGATAGACCAAAAAATATATATTTTTTTAAGGATCTTTCATTTTGGTAATAGGAAGCTGTTGATGAATTTGACGAGATATATATCAGTGAAGTGTAAAGAATATAAGCTAAATAAAAGTAGACTGAAAAGTTAGTGGGAGGTAAGAAAGGGGTCACTTGTCAATGTCCATCTTCCCTTAGGAGATGTTTGGTGGGTCCTTTCAGAGACTGCTTAGATTATCTCCTCCCAAAGTCTGGATTGGTATGTTTTAGTTTCCACATCTATGGAGAAAACATTGCACTTTTTAAAGAAAATATCTGTTCTCAGGGCACCTGGGTGCTGTCATTAAGTGGCTGCTTTCAGTTCAGGTCATGATCCCAGAGTCCTGGGATCGAGCCCCTGCATCAGTCTCCCTGCTCAGTGGGGAATCTGCTTCTCCCACTGCCCCTCCCCACTGCTCGTGCTCTCGTTCTCTTTCAAAAATAAATAAATAAAATATTTTTTAAAAAAGAAAATATCTTTTCTTTGTAGCTATATAATTTTAAGATCAAAAGGGTCTCCCTCTTCCTCTCTTTTTACTAGCAAGAAAACTGAGGCCCTTTTATTCACTTGCTCTGTAAACTTCCACAGTTAACCTCTTTGTGCCTCAGTTTCCTCCTCTAGAAAAAGGATAATAATAATACCTACATCATAGGATTGATCTAAACATTAAATAAAATCAGGTAACCTGTTGAGCTATGTAAGTATTTTTATTCATTTCACATAAAATGTCTTTGTATTGTCATTCATATTATCCATCCATACCCCACTATCCTCTGTATCAGATAGTCCAATAGAAATATAACTGTTTTGTTCTTCATAAATAAATAAATGATACATATGAAGATCTTTCTATGATGCTTCCCACATAGTTGGTACTCAATAAATATTAGCATTTCTTATTGAAATAATGTAAGTAGCACAAATTACGTATTACAAGATGACATAGTAAGGAAATATTTACTATTGCCTACGGTTCATTGAATTTCAGTATTAATTTGTTGTTATGCATGGTTTATTTTGTTTTTCCCATTTTAAAACATTGTTATTGTTGTTTATGGTCATTTTGCTTTTTTTTTTTTTTTTTCTTTTTCAAAAATCCTTAACCCAAATAATGTGTTTTAGTGAGAGCAAGTGTCAGGCAAACAGAAATGTAATATTTCTACTTTTATTGTTTCAATTATAACATTTCTGATCAGGCCATATTCTTTTTTGAAGTACCAGGGTAAAGGCTATAGCCAAAGTATATATATTTTTATATACATATACATAAGATTTATTCTAGTAGGCATTTTTTTCATGAACAAAGTTAACCATGAATGTTATAAATGAAGTATTTTTTTGAATATTCTGTACAATTTCCAGTTGTAAACAGGATGTGTTTCATGGTGACATGGACCAGTAGTAGTTTAGGGACCCAGAAAAGGAGAATTCCTGTAGTTTCCTATTAATATGTTCTTTATAGTCCAAGTCTAAATTAGGAAGTGTCTACATAGTGTATTTTTATAAGAGTCACTATTATAAAATCAACATTTGTAAGATCAGTAGAATATACTAGAATCTTGGGTATCAAAAATTTAAAAATCACCAATTGTAAAAGCCTGACCTAATACAGTATATAAGATAGGTGTGCTAACATCTATCTTATATGAGAGCTATATCTTATTAGTTCAAATTAAAGTTAAATCAGATTTTCATCTGTCATCTATTGGATTAAATATTTTACTTCAAAAGAAATATATATCATAAAAATAAGAATATGAAAATTCTTGATCACGTAGCTATTCAGAAAATATAGTGTATGCCTTGACTTATGAACATTTTACTTTGATATTAATTTGTTTACAGTTTATCAAAGAAATAAAACTTTTTTATGCTTCTCTTAAAGGGGTTGTAGCCCAAGCAAGATCTGTTCTTGCCTGGCACAGTCGATATAAGTTCTGCCCAACCTGTGGAAGTGCAACTAAAATTGAAGAAGGTGGCTACAAAAGAGTATGCTTAAAAGAAGACTGCCCTAGCCTCCATGGTGTTCACAATACATCATATCCAAGAGTTGGTAAGCCTTTTCTTTTACAGTGAAATTTCAGACATCTGGAATCTTAGGGAATAAGACATTCTGGGAAGACAAGATTTTGAGTTGTTGAGGGGTTCACCTTTTTTTTTTTGTAAGATTTTATTTCTATATTTGACAGAGAGATGACAAGTAGGCAGAGGCAGGCAGAGAGAGAGGAGGAAGCAGGCCCCCCGCCCAGCAGAGAGCCAGATGTGGGGCTTGGTCCGAGGATCCTGGGATCACAACCTGAGCCTAAGGCAGAGGCTTTAACCCACTGAGCCACCCAGGTGCCCCAGGGGTTCACCTTTTTATTAAAATCACATTTAATATAATTTGAGTCTATAAGTGTTAAAGTATTAAGTAGTTTCATGACTTTTAAGTAAAGGACATTGTACATAATTAACCTTTTTTTCCTTTAAGATTTTATATATTTATTTGTCAGAGAGAGAGCACAAGCAGGGAGAATGGCAAAACATAGGGAGAAACAAGCTCCCCACTGAGGAAGAAGCCTGATGCAGGGCTCGATCCCAGGACCCTGGGATCATGACCTGAGCCAAAGGCAGAAACTTAACCTTACTGAGCCACCCAGGCATCCCTAATTAGCCATTTTTTAACACTGAGTTAATCAAAATGAATTTGATTTGTTAAAATACATGATTTCAAAAGTCTACCAATCTGGATCTGCTTAGTGCAGAGACCAAAAAGAATAAAATAAAATAAATAAAAATAAAAAACAACAATTCAGTGCCTGTTCAGTACATCACCAAAGCAGTACAGCCTGGACCTAGCTTTTCATCACTGGTGTTGCCTACCCATACCTTCTCTCCTCCTTCTAATTGCTGCTTTGGAGCCTTCTGTAGGCTTGGAAATCTGAGAACCTCTTCCTTTAAAACTTGTGAAAAAATAGGGGCACCTGGGTGGCTCAGTGGGTTGAGCCTCTGCCTTCGGCTCAGGTCATGGTCTCAGGGTCCTGGGATCGAGCCCCACATCGGGCTCTCTGCTCAGTGGGGGGCCTGCTTCCTCCTCTTTCTCTGCCTGCCTCTCTGCCTGCTTGTGATCTCTCTCTCTCTGTCAAAAAAAAAAAAAAAAAAAACTTGTGAAAAAATAATAATGAACTGATCAATACCTGAGGAAATCTCCTGAGAGTAAAATGCATGACTTCGTGACACCTGGTTTCACTGCTCAGGAGCCTTTTACGTTTGATTCCTATTTTCAGTCATGATCTAGCAAGGAGAATTCACTGCATTAATGACTTCTGGGAAATAAACTCTAAGTTAAATTTTATATTTTTAATGGCTTAAACTTAGTCATAGAGCCACTTTAGCTTTTAAAAACATTTGTTCAAGATTGGGATGGAAGGGAGAGGAAAATTCACATTTACTATGATAAAATTTATATTTTCTTCATGCCATATAATACCTACTCTTGGAATGTCTGGGTAGCCCAGTCATTAGGCGTCTGCCTTCAGTTCAGGTCATGATCCTGCAGTCCTGGGATTGAGTCCTCCATAGGGCTTAGGAAACCTGTTTCTCCCTCTGCCTGCTGCTCCCCCTACTTGTGCTCTCTCTCTCTTTCAAATAAATAAATAAATTCTTTTAAAAATGTGCCTACTCTAACATTTTTATAATTAAAATATATGCCTAGCATACAGTAAGTATATAATAAATGTTGCTATTAAGAAGACAAAATAGATCTTTCTTTACGTATAATATTCCTTGCAGTCTCCCTAAAATATTCTATCATGAGGCAGAAAGAAACAATCTCATATTAGAAAAGAGTCTTGTTCTTTTGAGGGCTATACCTTTTTATTATACTATTTGACAGTGACTTTACACAGTGAGTCTAAATTACTTTTCCTATCATTCATTCATCTGATTTTTTTTTAAAAACAGATCCAGTAGTAATCATGCAAGTTATTCATCCAGATGGGACCAAATGTCTTTTAGGCAGGCAGAAAAGATTTCCCCCAGGCATGTTTACTTGCCTTGCTGGATTTATTGAACCAGGTAAGCCTTTACTTAATAATTGTAATAATAATCTTCCTTTAACTTAAAATTTCCAAATAAAAATTTTAGGTGGCATTTGACAAATTATCATGCTATGAAATTGGGTATTTTTAAATAATTTCTGTGTATTTTAAGTGCTGTAATATTTGTTTTTACTAGAATAATTTTGTCTGTTTTAAGAATTCAACATTTCATCTTTCATATATTGCTATTACCAAAGTATCTGCATGACTTACACCTCACTTCCTTCTTTACTAGACCCAACTATGTCACCTTATCAAAGAGGCCTTCCCAAATAGCCCCAAATACATTAGTTAGCTTCGTACTCTGCATTCACAATTCTGTTATCCTGCCTGACTTTTCCCTATAGTGCTCATTACCACCTGACTTGGTGTGTATGTATGTATGATTGTAGTTATGATTGTATTTATGTATGTGTGGTGTATCTCTGTATTTATTATATGATATATGTATGATGTATCTATTTATCTATCTACTCTTTTGTTATCTTCTCATACCAGAATGTAAGTTGCATAAGGGCTGGGACTTTATTTCATTCATCATTATAGCCCACACCCTTAGAGCACTGCCTTATATGTAATAGGAGCTCAATAAATATCTGTGGAATAAATGCTAATTAATATATATGTTTAATCTTAACTTCCAGTATTAATCTGCACTGATAATAATAGTAGTAAACATACTTTGTGCACACTCTCTTTTGAAGGCTTCCCGGATATTGAATCATATGATCCTCATACAGCCTTATAAAGTAGGTACTTAGTACAGCAGTTTTACAGAAAGGGCACTATAGTACAGGGGCTGAATCACTTGCCCAAGATCAAACAGCTAATCAGTGATAGGGCAGGAATACAAACCTGAGCAATTTGGCAGAGTCCATGCTCTTGTTTTAGGCATCTGGTTTTCATTTTCTCTGAATTTTACATGTTTATATTCTTTGCCTAATTTTGTTGTGGTTGTTTATCCTTCTTTTCTAATTTTAGGTGTTTTGTAGTATGTATTCTTTAGCTGTGGTCTAGCAGATATCTTTTTTTTTTTTTTTTTTTTCTTTTCAGTGTAACAGAGTTCATAGTTTTACACCACACCCAGTGCTCCATGCAATGCGTGCCCTCCACAATACCCACCACCTGGCTCCCCCAACCTCCCACCCCCCGCCCCTTCAAAACCCTCAGGTTGTTTTTCAGAGTCCATAGTCTCTCATGGTTAACACTAGTCTATGACTTACCTTTCCTCAATATTTTTTGGATGAACATGCGTTGATTTTAATATGGAAATACAGCATCTATTTGAAATAAAAAGTTACATTTAAATAGAAAAATATTTGTAAACTTTCAGATAAACTTAGAAACCATTCTCTTTATTCTATTTCTCAATTCCAACAAATCAGAATTAAAAAGTACATTTTGGGGCACCTGGGTGGCTCAGAGGGTTAAGCCTCTGCCTTCGCCTCAGGTCATGATCTCAGGGTCCTGGGCTTAAGCCCCACATCAGGCTCTCTGCTTGGCAGTGAGCCTGCTTCCCCCCTCTCTGCCTGCCTCTCCACCTACTTGTGATCTTTCTCTCTGTGTCAAATAAATAAAAATTAAAATATTTTTTTAAAAAGTACATTTCTAGGCACCACTTTATTTTATCATAACTGAGTCAATAGTCATCTAGAAGAAAAAAAATCATTTGGAAAGAAAAAACACTGTTTCTTATATGGTTTTTAACTTTTAGTGTTAATGTAACAAACAACTCTTTTCGAGAAAGTTATCTGCAGTAATTTTTTAATAACAAAACAATTTCAGAATTTTAGTAAGGAAAAAGCTAGCCATTTATAAAAATCTTGGAATGATAATTTGTAACTATTTAGTGATAATATGTAAATGAGATAATATATATAAAATGTTTGCATAGTGTTCAGCTAATAGCGGGTGCTGGATAGTTTAGATGTTACCATTTTTACACTGTAACCAAAAAATCTGGACCTTCAGGAAAAATTTTGGGGCATTTTGATTATGTATGTGGTCATATACTTTAAGAAATAATGTCTTTTTTAATTCCAGTCTGGTTTTAGGCTTCTGCTTTCTCATGCTTTGAATTGGGTTTCTGTCCAAAGTGATTTCCAAATGTTTGACAACATTCAGAGCACAAAATGTCCAAGCCATGTTCATCAGCTACTTGTTCTTTTGCCCCATTTGATTAGGAGAGACAATAGAAGATGCTGTTCGGAGAGAAGTAGAAGAGGAAAGTGGAGTCAAAGTTGGCCATGTTCAGTATGTCTCTTGTCAGCCATGGCCAATGCCCTCCTCCTTAATGATTGGTTGCTTAGCTGTGGCAGTGTCTACAGAAATTAAAGTTGACAAGAATGAAATAGAGGATGCCCGCTGGTTCACTAGAGAACAGGTAAAGTTCAATTTAATTTCCTTCTTCTGTTGATTGTTCTCTGACTGTATCAGTTTGGGCATGCAGCAAGGATACATGTTTTCACCAAGTTGAATGAATGGGTATGGCCCACCCATCATGCATGGATTACAATGTAATTGATGTGCCTATATCAACTCATTCTGTGAGGTTCTTTTAGTTAATGATTCTGTGCCATTTTCTAATTTCAAGTGCCATTCCTTCAGATGAATGGTGGTTTTCAATGGACTTAAAATAGGTAAACATTATTTCAAATATGAGAAACAGGAAGATGATTCTGAGATATTTTGTATTTTAGTTTACAGCATTAAAACAAGTAGTTCTCAAAAAATATCAGTAAAAATGCTTAAAATTTTTGAAAAGTTCTTGTTCTTCTTAAAATGTGCTTAAGGACACAAATAACAAAACTATATACCAAAGTTATATTCACAAAAACTTTTTAAAACATCTTCCTTCAGTAGTATAATGAAAAATAAATTACTTGTCTGTGTTTTGCTTAACCCAAAGTATTTGTAGAGAAAACAAATGGATGCACTATTAGTAATGAAGAGTGAAATCATTTTTGCTTTGCCTAAACAAAATTTATTTTATGTTCAACTTCACAAAGGACAAATTAAATGTTTTTTGGAATTTTATAAAAGGGAACCTGTTGGGCAGTTGATTTCACTTTGAAAATAAGTGTGGAGCATGTACTTTTCTTTTTCATGTCCTTATTTTCATAATGGAATATGCTCTTCTGGAATATTTTTGCAAATTGATTCATTAACTCATTGAATCAACTAAAAGTACTGTACTAAATTTTGCATGTTGAACATGGATGTTGTCACTTTGTACTGTTGTTACTCACTGTAAAATAATCACATTTTAGTTAAATTGCATAAGCATAGAAGTAGTACTTAAGTATGACAGTGTTGAAATCCTAATACATTTTATTATGGTGTATTTTAGGTTGTGGATGTTCTGACCAAAGGGAAGCAGCAGGCATTCTTTGTGCCTCCAAGCCGAGCTATTGCCCATCAGTTAATCAAACACTGGATTGGAATGAACCCCAATCTCTAAATCAAATAACTAGATTTCGAGTATTAATTGATTTCTAATAACTTATTCCTCAAGTGAGATTAGAAATATTTAGTGTTCTTTGGAATGTCACAACACAGTATAGGGTTTCAGAAATATTTTCAACATGTACTTTTCATCTTAACCATAGAATCTGTGTTTTTGTAAGTTGCAACACTGCCTCAGATTTTGTTAAATCCAGGTCAGCCTCTCCAAATATTTTTTTGGTTGTGCTCCACAACATTTTTTTTTTGTTTTGCTCCACAAAACCATATTTCTATTAAGAAAAATCATGTTATAAAGATGGATACTCTAAAATGTAAACAAACCTAAATTCCAGTGCCTCTTTAAAGGATTAGACCACTCACTAAAGTTCTGTTCTTGAGAAATAATTTAAATGAATTTTAAGCTTCATTTCCAGTCATTGTATTACCATAAAGGTCCTTTCAGCCATCAGTAGTTGATTTTTGTTCACTTCCCATTGTATTCCACTTTTTTTTTTTCCACTGTTTTAGCAGTGGTGCTGTCTGTTATAGTGCTACCATGTGTCTGTTTTGATCAGTGTTAAGAATTTTCTACTTTAACAACTCTGCTAGTGATCAGAATACCATGCCTTCGTGAAAGGAGAGTTTAAGTGAGAGCATACCATTATGTATGGGACCTCCCCCTTAAACCTAAAATCAATTAATATGTATAGTTATCTATTACATTCAAAGTTGTTTTTAAGACAAATCAAAATTCTCTGCTTTCTCACTGAAATCAAGTGTATTTGAAGAATTCTTCTCAAAGATCAGATGTTTAATATTTCCCAGATAGATTTACATATTCAATAAAAACACTGGCTTTATGTCATTTTGTGATAAGGGATTTATCTGTATTAGCAAAAATTATGTAATCATTACTAATTATATTTACTAAATTCAAATGCAACATTTTGATTTTGGCCTTATTTCAACACATTCTAAGACGCCTTTATAAAATATCTTAGAACTGAATCAGCAAGAGTCAGAGAAAAGTAAATTGTAGTAATTTGTAATTTTACAACATAGAACTGTCATATTTTATAAGGCTATTTTGAAATTGTTTTAAAAGCTTATCTAAAATTTATAAGTTTACATAATTTGGCTCTTTAATATTTTATGTTAGAACTGGAAGAGACCATAAGGATAATATATGTAGATCAGTGACCGTTTATAGATAAGGAAAAAGAAATCCTGAAAGGTGAATTTAATTAATTTAATCCATTAAAGTTGAATCAATTAATTAATCTATGAAAGTTACACAATTACAACTTACCATTGTTCATACAATTAATTGTAATTATAGTAAAATAGCTTAATTTTAACAATCTGTCCATATAGCCTAGTGCAGGACTCTTCCTCTAATAGGAAACAGAAACTACTATTAAAATTATGGGTAAAGTTAAGAAATTAAATGACAAGAATAAATAGGAATAAATAAGGAATGATAAAAAAATTTAATTTACCAATATTAATTAAAATTTTAGATACTAAAATCATTTAACTTAAATATAATTTTCTTAGATTAAGAACTTTACTAATGAATAACGATTTTCTTAGTAACAGGTGAAAGTTTATTGGGATCAGGACTTTGGACAAAATTGACTTACATTGGACATTAAGATACATAATAAAATTTGAACTACATACGTACATAGAAAATTATGTGCCTTGATTCTTAATGAAGTGTGATAACTTAAGGTTCAGTTTTACTCCAAATTTACGTAGAGATTCTAAGATTACATCATAAAGTTCCAGGTTTCCATGTTCAGGTAGCAAAGTAAAATATAAAATATCAACAAAATGTAGTTATAAATTTAGTTTTGGTTATTTAATCCTATACTCAGGGAAAATCAGTAAGTAAATTATTGTTATTAATAATCATTCTTAACATTGCTAACCTCTGAGAGGTGAATAACTGCATGTAAGTAAAAGGAATAGCAAAGAAATTTTAGAGGTTCAAGTACCATGAATGTATTCTAATGGAAATGAAGGTGACAGTACATTAAAATATTTATCCATTTATTCTGTTTTGTGTGTTATGTATTTTTAATATGTTTTGATAAATGTCTTCTGAAAAATGAAAAAAGCCAAATTTTAGTCATCCTCCCTTGTTTAATGATGTGTAAACAAAAAGTATAAAAGCCCTTTTAAAAGTGGTCCTATCTGGTAAACTTAAATCTTTAAGTCATATGTGTATATATACACACATACAAATTTACATGTAGACATTTGTATATACAGTCAATAATTTTTCATCATCAGATTTGAAGTTATATGACTAATGTCTATTTTTATTACTTGTCTCAAATTACCAATCTTTGCGTTTTGAATTTTCCACTGTTTACTGTTCATGGAAGGGCTAAAAGAATTAGAAGCACACATATTTCATTTAGTTGGAAAAATTATTAAGTAACTCTTTCAGAGATCAGGTTAGAGATTTGGACGAACACAAAAGAATGGAACAACAAAGGGTGAGACCATGAAGTGGAAGGAGAGAGTATGTTTGTTCATAAGCCAAATAAACCCAATTAAATTTCATATAAAAGTAGAGAGCTGGTTCTAGAACTGTGTCGCTAATGTGTATATAGGAAAATAATAGGTGAAAATGTTCTGTAAAACAAATCCATTAATTATTTAGAGTAAAATTTCCACAACACAAATTTTATTAAAGATTAGAACCAACTATTAGGTTCTGAATATATACATACATATATACACATATATATATGTGTGTGTATGTACATACACACATATATACATATATATTTGCGCGCGTGTGTGTGTATTCAAGCAAGGTAGGAGTAATGGCTGTTGAAATTTATGTATGTGTTGTGGCAAAAGGCACAGTTTTTCTAGTAGAAAAATATCTAGAACAAAGTAATCCAAAGTGCAAAATCAGAAGTATCTGTCTATACATGTAAAAGAGCTAGGTCTTGAGGCAAACCAGAAGTCCTTGCAACAAATGGGTTGAAAAAGGAAGAGGGCAAGAGAGTTTGACTTCAGTGCTGGTAGAGGGTGCTCAATCAGGGGTTCACATGCTAGGGAGCTTTGACATAGAGGCAGATGAAAGGTAGGGGCAGATGTAATACACAGAGGGTATATTTCAAGGAGAGAAGGATAATGTCACCAGAGCCTGCATCTTCAAAAAGCCTTACCAGTCAGGAGAGAAATGGAAAGGAGTTTTTTTGTGAAAATAAACTCAATGCTGAAAATGATTTTTCCTCCTACACTATGCTTTGTCCTTTTTCTTCCCAGGACACTCAGGTAGAATTCAGAACAGCTTCTGTAAGAGCAAGCACAGTTTATTATCATCTACAATAGATTTTCAAATGGTTCATTTTATTTGCCCAAAGTAGAATTGTCAAAAGGAAAGTTATTCAAGTAATAAAGATGGCATAGGAAAAATGGGTAATCAGAAGCCTGAGTTCTTTTATTGTTTGGGTAACGTTTTTTCAACTATAAAAAAAACATTTGGTTATGTTAATTGGGCTAACAGGCAAATTCCTCATCCTGTTTTTACTGAAGGATATCTACATATAATTGTACTTATTGGTGGAAATAGCACTTTCAACTTTTCTCTATTCTTTCAATACTATGTTTCTCTTTTCTTGCTATGCATACAACACCATAGCATTGGACAATGGGTATTTTCACCATTCCTATTGTAATGATGCTGTACAGAATAGTCAGGGCAGCTGTGAAGTTTTAAAACTGATTTTAAGTTTAAAAAGAAGCCTTTCTGCTAATGGAAACTTTTTTCTTTCTAACTAGAAGTCTGATAAGAGACAGACAAAATATTGCATAAGGAGCAATATATATATATATATATATATATATATATATATATCTCCAGGCTTTCCAGTCTTAGGCTCACGGAAACTCTTACCAGACCAACTCTTTGTCTCACCCCTGATGGATTAAGAACATTCTAACCACTTAACTTGTGAGGTGGTTTCATTTTTAGTGATGTAAAAGTTCCACCCAGAAGCATAAATTGAAAATAGTACTTGTATCTATTTTAGAACAGCCAGTGTAAATGGACAGATGATGTTGTCTGAAGTGTGTGTTTTTTTTTTTTTTTTGGTTTGTTTTTTTTCACTTTTCATCCTGTCCATTTTCCTGTACCCTGAAATTGTAGTCTATTGGAGCAGTGTGATGTTTTGAACACCTCAGTAGAGTACCTTATAAATATTTATACTGCTTTCAGGTAGCAGTGAGCTGAAGTTATCTCTATCAGTGGAGCTAAAAACAATTTAAAATGCCATTTATCCAATGGCTTTTCTGCTAAGAGTTATTTTGCTGGATTCACTTGTGTTTATGAAACAAGTTTGAGTACTCTAATGCCAGTTTGGAGGACTTGGAACTCCAAATAACATGCACAAATTCAAACCTCAGAGGCTGCCTTGGTCCTGACCATAACCTGCTCTGCATTGTAGTGAGCTCTTTACTGGGAATGTAGCCATGAGTGGTAAGCCAGTAGGAACTCTGCGTGTTCTGGGAGGCACTGTCAAGGATGAAAAGAAAATAGGCATGTATCAGTGTGGAACTCAAAGTTTCATTGCTGTACAGGTGTCTGATAATAATTAGTTCAGAAAATATTCTCATTTTACACATATTACTGGGTTTGTCATACTGATCTTTTTCTTTAGTTTCCAGCAATTTCATACATCCTCATGAATTAGCGTTTTTCATTTTATGATGATAAACTGTAATATTCTATAAGATAATAAATCTTAGTATTCTTTAATGATTTATCATCATTCTATTAAGATTATCACATAGAATGCGTTGTTTTGTTTTTACACCATGAAGAGGGTATGTATATTTTCTTTGTTCAGTATATCTAACATTAACACTAATAAGTTGTAAGTTTAATTCAAATCCAGATTTCTGAACTTTGTGAAAAGTATTTGTTGCCTTTTCTCTCCCAGCATATTTCTCAGAACTACTTATGGATCTTTACAACAAACTCCTAAGAAAATGTAACACTTTGATTAGCTTATTCTCATAATCCTAATAATATTTACATAGGACTTTATGTATAAAATCTGGACAATTATTATTTCTTTTTATCCTTAACCCTGTGAAATGAATATCAATATCATTATCCCCATTTTACAGTTGGCTAAGTGGGGTTAACTTTTTCAAAGTCACATTGTGAATAAATTGGAAAGCCAAAATTTGAACCCAAGTATTTCACTTCAAATCCTTTCATCTTTCCATTTATCAGAGCTACCTCACAGAATTTTCTTAATAATGCTGCATTGAGAACTTCCATTTCAAATTTCTCTTTTAGTTCTTCAATTTTGTTCATTTTTCAGGTTGGACCTTATATTCTTGTTACTCTGGACATTTCTGTAAGACCTTCACTACTTGTTTAATTATCAGATTTCTATCTCCACCTATCTATTAGGCATACCTGCTGGGACATCTCACTGCCTCCCAAATACTACATGTATACAATTAAAATATCTTTTATCCCAAGTACATTTCTGCTTCTAATCATATTTTAATAATCTTGCAATTTCTAATATGAAACTTTGGGGTATTATTGTCTACTTTATTCCTTATCTTACCCCACCCTACAGCCAAGCAATCTCGATATCCTACTTCTTTCAGTTCTTAATAATTCTTGAGTCTCAGTATCTTCTCTTTCCTTCCCTCTACTTCTTAATATTTATTGAATCTTAACACTTCTTGTCTCTCTGTCCATTGCCACCATGTGAACTCAGGCTACTCATCTGGTTTCTGCATCAGGTTCTTAAATTGGTCTCCTTCAGGTTTCACTCACAATTCCTTCTTCACAATGCAATCACAGAGATCTTGCTAAATTCTTCAGAAAGACTCCACTTTGGACAAAAGATCAAGTCCAGATTCCTTAGTATAGCAACTTACCTCTGCAGTTTGGACTCTGATCACTTCCCTTCCTTCCAGCCTCATATATATCATAATTTATGTGTTTGCAAAAAGCTACAGACAAACCTTCTAAGTTTTTATTTGACATTAATAAGAATCACCTATATAATTATGAACCATGTCATTTGCTACTACTTTAATAGAAATGTCTCATTTATTTAAAGATTCTAAACTCTACTTCTAAACTAATTTCATTTACATATTTCATTGGATTTCAGAAATTCTAAATAAGAGCCTATATTATTTATCCCAGTTTTATAGATGAGCACATTGATTCTAAGAAATCAAATGACCCTCAAAATCAACATAGGGTATGAAAATGTGACTCAAATTTAAATCTTCCTCATCAAGATCTACAACCTCTGCCACACCATACACCCCATACCATACACCATACTGTTTCTGCCCCTGTATCTATCTCACAAAGATAACTCAATTACCTTATAATTGACCCCACCAGTGTCAAGAGCCAAACTAGATCATTTAAATTCTCCTTGGAGGGGGGCACAGGGGGTGGGGGGAGTTCTTCCACTCCATTTACACCACATGAACATCATAGCCGTGTTTTGAAGTACCCCTATCCAAACTCCTAGGCACAAAAGCACAAAGTACATCATTTTTCACTAAAGGTATATTTGAAAACCAACAGACTGAAAGGAATGGTTAGGACAGATAATAATAGACTGATTAAAGGATGGTAGATCATTCCTGACACTCCATAAGATTAAGTATGCTAATCAGATTTTGGATTTAGACAACCCAGATAAATCCCAAGTAGAACAAGAAGAAGTATTCAAATCTTTGCTTCCTTTTCTTGTTTTTAAAATACATCTTTGGGTTTTATCTATGTCTCCTTCAGAGCTGAGGAATTATGAAGGCTTTACCCAGGTGAGTTGATTAAATGTTCTTTTTACTTTCTCCTTTTTTTTTCTTTTGCTGTTTTGAATGAAGTATCCTCTATTTTAATCCCTGCTGTCCTAGATTCGTTGCTTAGCAAAGGATAATAGCAAAAGGGAAATTATTTGAATGTTATGTATGAAGACATTTAACAACTCATTTCTTTCCAGTCACAAAAAAATGCAACAGCTGTTTGTAACTTGCTGTGTTACCAAATAGGATGGATACAGAAAAAGGATGGATGGGGGAAAAAAATTCTAAATAGTCAGTGTGTTTAGTGTCTTTTATTTATGCTAAGAAAGACATCATATGCACATTTGAATAGCTACCATCCATATCCTAATTTGGTTATTTGAAATAAATTGTGCATTTGGAAAGCAAGGAAAATGCAACTGACAAGCTAGGCTTCTAAGCATAATTGAAATTCATTCTGAATTCATGGAAGGTCAGTTTCATTTCAAAGCAATAGCCCTTGTTTTGAATTTCTATAATTCTGCTTTGTTTCCATTGTAGCATTAAATTTACTAATCACCAAAATGATTTTCTCATCTGATTTAGTTAATAGAATTTTTCTTCCTTAATTTTATACTATATGAAAGTAATTTTACCTACATAAAAGTTTGTATTTAATTTTTTGAAATATATTGATCACCCAAAGCATTGTGATCTGTTCTCCAGAAAGAAGACATTAGGGAATAATGTTTTTCCTATAAACAACTGCAGTTACTATGAGATTTGGACCAATTTCATTAGCAAAATATTCTGGTTGATATCTTTTGTATAAATAATACCAAATCAAAGTTTGCAAAATAATATATTTGTAATTTCACAATCAGTTGATCTTTAAATGACATCTTCCAAGATTCTGATGTCAATATAAATTTACAAAGATTTCTCTCACCATTAAGAGTTCAGCCAGTCCTTCTTACCTTCCTCAATCTCACTTAGAACTTAAATACTAGATGATTTTTAGCCTTCTTTTCTTATCCCACCATTCAAACAGTGATTTTATTCTAGTGTCAGTTTGCAACAGCGTTGAATAAGTATCCTAAAACCGTTCATTTGGAAAGTAAACTGAGAAATAGATCTCTCTTGTCTACTTTTGATTTTCCCAGATATACTTTCAGTTCTAATAATTCCCTTTTTTAAAAAATTCTGGGTGCAGTAATTTAACTTCTCAGAGAAATCTGTAGTACCCATGTGCCGAAGTTACAATCAGGATGCTTAATAAATAGCCTGGGTGTCTTTAGGGGAAAAAAATTATTCAATAGCCAGGTTTTCAAAAAGGTCTTTAAAATGACACACCAGGAATTTAACTGTGATGGGTCAAATTCTCAACTCTCTCAGTTATGATGGCTCTTTCATAGACTGGTTCCTGATTATTTTTGTAAAAAGCAGAATGAAAATTCTGAATGTGCTGACTTGTGAAGATATATGCTCATTACACAAAATACACTGATACGTTGTTCTTATCTCATGAGATTGCCCAGAGCTCCATGAACTTGAGGGATGGGATGGAATGTTAGCACTGATTATCTGCCCAATATAAACCTAATTATAAAGTGATTAAATTACCCTGGCAGATTAATTCTAAGCATAATTTCTCATTCCCTCATCATTGGCCAGACTGCAATTTAAACACATATAAAAGTGGGCAAAATAGAGCATAGTTGGTAGCCTAAGTTATGTAAGAGAAAGGTCAGCAGAAAAGATCAAATATAGAACATTTAAAATAAATGCCTTTTTGTTGCTTTCAAAAACATGCATTAGAATGGATTAAGCTATGAAAATTTGTTTAGAGAATTAGTAAAATGAGCATAGAAAATTTTTAAAAATGTGATTTCTGAAATTACTGAAGATGATGTCTCTAAGTTTTTTCATTGAAGCGTCTTTGTAGACCTTATATCTTGTTAACATTAATAGTCTCACCAAATTATTTTTTTCAGAGGTAACACAAGTAATTTTAATTTTAAGGCAATTCAAGGTATCTTGAATTATGAACTCTAAACCAGTGATGCCCAATAAAATAAAATAAAAATGCCCAATAAAATAAAAATAAAAAATAAAAATGCCCAAAGTACCATAATAGAAATAAAAAGTTGGCTTTTAATAAATAGCTGGTGATAACATTTCCACTGAATATACTCATTGCTTCTTTCTGAATATATATATATACATTTATAAATATATATCTATATAGATATATACATTATATAGAATATATTCATTACTTCCTTCTGAGTGACTGGAAGAAGTAGAAATTAACCTATGGCCATTTTTTAGGCTAATATGAGCAAAGCGCAGGTTTGCTTGGGGGTAGGAAAAAGTATTTTGAGTGTTTAAATGTTGACTTCAGCTTTTTCTCACTCTTTAGAACTTAGCAGTGTGGTTATATATTGGTTTTCCTGGGTTCTGTGCTGAAAAGGGATGAAGATGTTACACATTTTCTGTTTTGAGCTATCAAAAACTCTGTTGTCAGCAGAACTGATGAGATCTGCCCCTGAGGGATAAGACATCTCATTGAAAGAATCACAGGGATTTCATGTTTGGGAGAAATTACACACAGAGGTTTCTATATGAAGATCAAGACACAGTATATTCAAACACCACTTCAAACTGAGGTTTAAGGTTGAATGCTTCAAAATTAAGAGGATGTTATTTAAACCCATCAAGAGTTGGTATTTCAGCAATTATTAAGTCTTCAGAGAAGCATAGCTCTTCTGTAACCTAGTGAAGTAGTGTGGCTCCACTTCAGTAAGTGAAAAAGGAGACAGCATTCCTCTTTAGAAAACTCAAAGGCATTCTTCACTTAATTAATAGGTAGGGAAAGTCTTGAGCAGGAAAAAAGTAGTCCCTGAGATCTATTCAATTATCCTTTTGTACCTATTCTTGGCTAATTTTTCAAAGCATCTACTGACAAGTAAGTGCACATATGTGCTTTATTTTTCCTCTTTCTTCATCTAATAGAAATACACCTGTTTAGTAAACTTCATATTATTTGAAATATATAAATGTTGCAATAAAGTTGTCACTCTCATCTAGTTGCAGACAGTATAATTAGTGGAAAAGGAATAATGTGAATTGTCACTTAGGACTGAGAGAATGGAAATGGGATTTTCAAGATAGAGTCTGAAGGTCCCTGTGCTGGTTAAGGTCAGAGTAGGGGAAAACCATAATTACAGATTTCTCAGACCTAGCAATGGAAAAAAAAATTTAGAGTAGCTCAGGTTCTAATTGTAGTTGAATAGGGTGATTCCTCTTCGTACAATGATATTTAATTCATGCATCATTCTGCACATGGGATTAGCAAAACTTGTAGTCTAATAATCATCCCAAAGCCAAAGGCAAAATACAAAACAGATTTCTAGTCTAATAATGTCATGATAATAGCACACAGCATATGACTTTATCTTCTCAAGCAAGAGGCAACATACCACTGCTGGTATACAAAATGGTTGGGGGTGGTACAACATAAAGACATTTTCTTTTTATTAGTTATTGTTTTTCTTTTAATGTGCAATAGCTACAACCCAGAATTTCACATACATTATTACCTAACATGAAGCTAAAGTAAAATTTTAATGAATCAAGAAACTGTTAAGCAAATAGCATGGATATTTCAAGGGAATAGAGTCATGAAGGTAGTATATAAATGATTGAAGTCAGGAAACAATAGAGCAAGTTTTACTCATTCATCCACCCTAAAATGCTTACTAAGTACTGTGTTTTTCCACATATGTAAAATAAAAACACATCAAAGTATAAGATAGACAAGTTCTGTGTCCTTGTGGATCCTGCATTTCAGCCCACAACCCTAATGATTTCTCAGGAGACTGGGATAATCAATGGCTGTATACACTGGGGCATTCTATCCACTTTTGCAGGACCCCAAATTAAATTTCCTCTAAAGCTCTGTTGGCTCAAGTCAGGTTGACTGTGAAGAAGCCAGAGGTCTGGTTCAGAGGAGACTAGTCTCACTAGAGGTGCTTCATAAAGAGCCATGCCCAACAAATACCAGTATTCTCAGGAAATGAGCTGACGGACGCACCATTATAAATAAGATCAAGATCTGGGTACCTCATTCACTCTACCAAGTACCCTCTGTCTGAATACTTCCACTACACTGTAATGCCCCATGTACCTGCCAACCATTTTGGCTCTTATAAACAAAGTCAGTCCCAAAATATAGGAACTCTTTAACTCTGAGAAGTCAAATGTGAACATGGGAGATAAGCAATCAAAAATATGTGCCACCTTCTTACTCTAGAGGCTCTGGCCTGCTAATCTGACTTGCTAGATTTTTATCACAAATTATGGCTAGCACAAGATAAAAGAAGGATATTGGAGAGTTAATACCTAAGATTGATTTAGAACACAACTTTAGTAGAGTTTCTTTACATGGGGTGGAGAAAACAAAAAACAAAAACAAAACCGGGGCGCCTGGGTGGCTCAGTGGGTTAAAGCCTCTGCCTTCGGCTCAGGTCATGATCCCAGGGTCCTGGGATCAAGCCCTGCATCGGGCTCTCTGCTCAGCAGGGAGCCTGCTTCCCCTCTCTCTCTGTCTGCCTCTCTGCCTACTTGTAATCTCCGTCTGTCAAATAAAATCTTAAAAAAAAAAATTAAAAATTAAAAAATTAAAAAAAAAAAAACCAAGTGATGTCTCAAGGAGTTTTCTCCCTAGAAGCTTGATGATATAGAAAGAAAAACAATCTGTGCTTAAACCAAAAAATTTAAACCTTAGTGCATACCAGTTGGGAGAGGAAGAAAATGAGGTGGCATGAAGTGAAACTGAATTCATTGCAAGTTTCCTCAGGACTGCCCTACTCTAAAATCGTAAGGCTGTTAAAGATTTCCTGAATGAGATCGCATCCCACCTTCCCAGTTATATCTGCTTCAGGGGGGTTTCTGAATCAGAATCACTTGGTTGTAAGGGAGTGGGAGAGTGAGTACTTACTAAAAATGCATATTCCTCTGTCTTGCCTCAGAATGTGAATCTCTAAAGTGAGGCCCCAAATCTACATTTTTAGCAAGTTGCTCAGTGGTATTCTGAGCACTCTCAAGTTTGAGAATCCCTATGCTACACTGTGAACTCCTTGAAGTTTACGTTATATTCACATTTCCACGTAAAGTCCAGCTCAGGACCTTGAGCCCAAAGGATCTCTGCAGGAAAGCTACCTCTGTGGGACGTACGCTGGGTTTTCCCAACTATAGTTTAATTCCTTTCATTTTATAATAAAGTGAGAGAGAAAAGGGGTAGTTCCTGAAGCATACTAGGAAGAGCCTCTACGTTTAACACAGTAAAGCGATAAACATTTTTGAAAAATCTTAGGTTAAAAAATTCTTCACTTTCAGAGTCTTGCCATGGTGGAAGAGGAAGTGAGGCAGGCTCTCAGGGCTACATTTCCTTGGGCCATTTGCTGCCTCTCTCCGTTTCCTCTGATGAGACAGGAGGGAGTTGGGTAGGTGATCTCACACCCATCTATCCTGGAACAAAGAGCAGACACTCTCAGGTGTATAAGGGACTTTCATTTTTAGTTCCTCCTTCCCTTCCTTGACTGGTATTACTTAATTTATCAAACTTCATTAATGAATACTGAGCTCAATATCCTTTTGGTTCACTAATATAAATTTTTCCTTACCCAATTTTTAAAACATTAGTAACAGTAACATGAACAATAATAAGTTCCACACTGCACAATGCTCTTCTCTATCTGCATTTCATTTCATTTCTGCAGATTCTCATTTCACGTATACAGGGCGTGCCTCTTGCTCTCCAAGCATTACCCTCAACCTCTAAGTTCTGTTTGATCGATTATGGATCAAAGAACGTGAGGGCATTCCAACAAACCTTATGTTTCAGGATAATAATTTTAGTACCGAGGTTCTTTTAAGTCTACTAGACTCAAAACCATTACACATTATGTCCAGTGATCACCAAGAATACGAATACTACCTATGAGCTTCAACAACTTATTGTGTGCTTAGGGAAAGGAAATGCTGGTTTCACTGGACATGAGATTTGGATGTTTCTATTTTAAAATTATAACCTAATGGATTCCAGTGTTTTATCCAGGTGAACGTATATAGATATAGGTAGAAACGCATTTACCCTTCACTGTTTTCAACACAGGGAAGAAGTAAAGGCGTAAAGGATAACTTGAAATAGTACCAAGACTGCCTTAAATGATCTTAACTAAAGCTGCTTAGTTTCAAGACACTAGCAAACTATTCATTAAGAATTATTACCCAGCGACCAAGTTTGTCAACTTTCATCCTTGCAGCCCCATGGAACCGAAGTGCAAATTTGAAGTGATATAGGGGCATTACTGAAATAGCCGTTTTCCAATATTAGTCTTCTTAGCCTTATGTAATTTTTAAAAATAAAGGCCAAAAGAATATAGTTTAAAATCCATGCCACTAAAAATCAGAAATGACAGAAGACGGGCTGGTACACTTTCAAAAGTAAATGGAAACTTTAGAATTTTCTTTTCTTTGACTATTTTTAAGCTTAAACATTCCGTAGTGTGTTTTACATGTATAAATTTCTTTTAAACATTTAGTACAGAGAACATGGGCTTTGTGTTAAAATCAAGGACATAAAACCATAAGAAATACACTACGATTTCTTTCAAATTCTACAGAAAACTGGAGCCAATGGATAATAAAGACATTAAAGAGAGAGAGTACACTACCCTGGAAGTTTAACATTTAACCTTCTGAATTTCTTTTTTATTTTTTCTTCCTTTTTTAAATTGAAGTATCATTGATATCATATTTAGTTTCCTTTTAGAATTGTAATAGTGATCATTATGTACCCTTTTATGACCCTTTTTCTTCTTATTGGTATAAGGTCATTGCTTTTGAATGTTCCAAGGAAAACATTTCAGCTTAGCAATGCTATAGAGAATTTTTAAATAATTTGTCAGAATAGTGGCACCAGTAAAATTTTCTAACAATACCTTTAAAAAAATCTTTACCACCTACCAGTTTTCTCAGGACAACTGTGTCACTATCTAATTCTGCAGTAGAAAGATATTGTTAGTATTTCCTGTTTATATTTTTACTCATTCTTCTGTAAATTATAGTAATGAGTCAAAACCCAGTTAGATAAAAGATCTATAAAATCCAATATAAAGGTCTCAAATGTGATAAGATTCAGCTGATATATTACAGCAATCATGGTAACTTTTCTAAGCTTTATTAACAATTTTTCACAGAACAAATAAACATTTATGAAAAACATAAATCCAGGGGCGCCTGGGTGGCTCAGTGGGTTAAAGCCTCTGCCTTCAGCTCAGGTCATGATCCCAGGGTCCTCAGATGGAGCCCCGCATCGGGCTCTCTGCTCAGCGGGGAGCCTGCTTCCTCTCTCTCAGCGTGCTTCTCTGCCTACTTGTGATCTCCGTCTGTCAAATAAATAAATAAAATCTAAACAAAAAACAAAAAACACATAAATCCAGGGAATCTGTAATGGAATGGATACCCTAATGTACATCCCAAGATCTAATGATGATATATTTTACGTGTGAATAAAATTAGACTTTATGCATATGTGTAAAAAAAACATTAAAGTGCTTAAATTTTTTTCCAAGTGGAATGAGAGGCCATTAGATAATTTTAAACAGAAGGAGGATGACATGATTTAATTTATATATTTAAAAATTCTGCTGGCTATATGAACAATCAATAAATATAAATATATGCATATTTATTTTAAATAAATATTTTTATTATATATTGTATATAATATATAAATATAGAAGAAAGTCAGAAAGTTATTGAAGTAGTCTAGATTTTTAAAATATACATATATAATAAAATATATACCTATTTATCATGTATATATTTACACATTACATATTTTGTATATTTTGTACACATTTATATATTACATATTTATCATGTATATGTTATATATGTATAGTTTAAAATCTAGATTCATATATATACACGTATATACACATAGATATACACATATAGGTAGAAAAGGGGGGAGGTTTAGATTGGAGTGATAGGAGAAGAAAATAAATGCATACATTAGGATAAGAAATTTAGAAATAGTGTAGGGCAAACTGGCTGGTGGTTTTGAGGAGGAAAGTGAGTTAAAGGAAGAGTCAAAGGTGATATGTCAGTGTTTGATTTGAACTAGACTGATGGTGAAGGTATTGGCTGAGACTGGAAAGACTTGGGATTCACTGGACTCGGGAAGAAGTCAGGAGTGGAATTATGAATCTTAGAGTCATCCATATAGATGGTCTGAAAGCCAAGAAAAATGGTTGAGATTTCCTAGGGGTAGAGGTGATGAAGAAGCAAAAAAGAACACTGAAGTTGGCAAAAACTAGATCCTGAGCAAAAGCATCTAAGAAGAATGGTCAGTGGGGCAAATAAGGACTGGGAGAACATGGTGCCATGAAACCTAAAAGAAGAAATAGAGTCAAGAAGAACAGAATAACCAATTGTCTCAAATTCTGCTAAAAGTGTGACAAAGCTGACCAAAGGGAAGGAACAACTAGCTTTGGCAATATAGATGTCCCCGGTGACTGAGGCAAGAGTGCTCCCAGTAGGATGGCCACATACCAGACTTCTTGGAGTGAGTTTGGAGGAGATATGAGGAGATAAAGTGGAATTTAATAGATAACGCCTTCAAGATGTGTTGCTGTGAAGGTGAACAGAGCCAGGTGACAACAGACGGAGTAGTCAGGGTATGTTTGTACTCTGACATGAGAATGATGCAACAGAAGACAGAAATTGACATGAGAGGGGAGGAATAATTGTAAGACAATGGTCCTAGAGACCATTTCATCTTCCAAATAAGAGAGATTTGATTGTATATGATACAAATGACACAAAGAAGTTTACAACTTTGGTACTGGGAAACAAAGAATTTCACGCAGCTTCTATTTCCTCTGATCATATGTCCACATCATCATGGAGAGTGGGAAGAGGGGCAGGGCTAAGAGGGTGGAAAAAAGAGAAAGTGTGAAATACTTGCTTCAGGGAGAGGAAATATGAAAAAAAAATTTTTTTTAATTTAATTGAGGGAGAGAGAACAAGCAGGAGGAGGGAGAGAACAGCCAAGGGGAAGGAGAAGCAGACTCCCTGACAAGTAGGAGGCCTGATGCAGGGCTAGATCCCAGGACCCCGGGATCCTGACCTGAGCCAAAGGCAGATGCTTAACCCACTGAGCCATGCAGGACCCCTGCAAAATAGCCTTCTCCCCCGCCCCCGAGAAGGAGCTTGCATGTCTGCATGTATGCATGTGGCAGGCAGAGGGGCTCAGGGAGAGGGAGAGAGAATCTTAAGCAGGCTCCATGCCCAGCGGAGGAGCCAAGGCCAGGCTCAAACTCATGACCCCAAGATCATGACCTGAGTGGAAATCAAGAGTCAAGCACTTAATCAAATGAGCCACCCAGATGCCCAGTATGCAAATATCACTAAATCATTGTAGGGAAGCTTTGAAACGATTGTGATATTGATGTGAAATTAAAAATTCTACAGCATGTGGAAGGAAATCTAACAATATTCTGATTTTCCCAGTGATGACTGCTCTGAAGTTTTTTGAAATATCAAATTCAAAATTCTTTAATTTTTAAAACTTTGGTGCCCCCTACTTTCTGGTGTCCTAAGCAAGCACTGTCTCTATGAATAAATTTATTAGGCTCTTTGTGAAAGAAGGGAAGAGGCAGGGGAGAAAATACAGTGATTTGACTAGGAAGAAGAGGGTCCCCCACAAGAAACAAAAGAAACTGTAGACTGGGATACTAAGGAACACCTTCTTCCATTCCTCATTTTGTTCATGGTCAATTAAGACAATGTCCCTGTAGCCACACCCTGTTTAACAGGCAAATGGGGGAATCTTTGCTTCTGTTTAAGTAAACAAGTAAACTAGAATTTGTAGCATCCATGAGAGACTGCTCATGGGACTTACACCAATTTTTCTAGGCACTACCATTGATTTGGGTACCTCTTACAGCAGTACAGAGCAAGAGAGATAACTAATGGGGAAAAAGATCAGCAGTGTATTTGTTTAAAAATAGACCTTTATTGGGGCACCTGGCTGGCTCAGTGGGTTGAGCCTCTGCCTTCAGCTCAGTCATGATCTCAGGGTCCTGGGATGGAGCCCAACATCAGGCTCTCTGCTCAGCAGGAAAGTGAATAAATAAAATCCTTTTTAAAAATAAAATTAAAATAGACATTTATTAACAATCAACAAATTAATACACAGTAATAAGAAAGACTACTTTTAGAAATACAAGAGGGTACATTATTAAAAATATAATCAGATGCAGATTGAGCTTTCTACCTAATTCACTTAGTCATACATATTTATTAGGTGCCCATGATGTGTCAGGCACTGTGCTACATACTATGTACATATTCAATATTCAATAGTATATTCAATATTCAATAGTATATTCAATTTCCTGGATCAAAGTTGTCACGCTTTTTCTGACCCTAAGCGCAAAAAAAATATAAAGTTTGCTCTGTATGATCAGAAGCAATCTCAGGGCTCTATACTCTGCTTGTCTGCTCAAAGAGAGAGTTAGCCCAATTCCTAATAGCCTGGGTTCTAGTCCTGAATTTACCACTGTTAGTGTGATAAAGGAAGCAGGGACTCTCTGGTTATCTGTTTTTCCAAAACAAAATGAGACTTTTGAATGGGATGATCTTGAACACTTCATTTAGAAATTCTCACTCAAAAAGAGTTGATGGTTGGATCAGCTTTACCTAAGCTTTCACTTGCAGCTCTGATGTGATGGATATTTTCCACGTGTCAGGCACAGCTCAGTACTAATGTGTATATCTAACAGATATGTAGATACCTTGACCTACATAAGGTTAAGAATGATAGATGCCTTTTGACTGGAACTATTTATCACACATTTTCAGTTGTTTCTTCAGAATCACTCTGAAAGGTGAAAATTGTCACATTTCTATCTCAGAGTCAAAGGAAACAGCCTCACAGAAACTGCATGACCTGCCGTGAAAAAGCAGCAGAGCCAGAACACAGCCCAGACCTTCTGAGTCAAAGCCCAGAGTACTCTCTACTAAACACAGAGGAGCCCCCTACATGTTGCTGTTCAAACTACACAAAGAAATAATCGATAACCTAGTCAAGCGTTTTTGAAGCACTTCTTAGATTAGAAAACCTTGTATGTTTAAGACGGGAATTAAAAAAAAAAGAAAGATATTAATTATGTGTTTGTAATCCTTTTCCCAACCCAACCCCCATGTTGGCCTTCTAAAAAGAAAGGATTATTGCTTGCTTAGTCAGCCATCGGAACTTAATTGTGCCTATTGGGGGAAAGAATAGAAAGGATAATTGGAAGACACGGAAAGAGTGTCAATTACTCCATATAAAACCGGTTGCCTAAGGAAAAAGATTTTTCAGAAAGTTATGAGATTTTGAGAGTTTATGGAGGAAAAGCATTTGAAATCATCACATACCATGATATAGGGGATTTTGAGGACAGAGAGAAGTTAAGAAGAATTTAAATAAATTTTTGCCAAAACTGGCCACAAAACAGCCCCATTTTATTTGAGTTTTGTGTAAAACAGATAAAAGTTGAACTGCTCTGCTGAGGTATCCGAAGGCAGAGTCTACCTAAATACACCCAAAACAATTGCTTCAGAGTGAAGCTATTTCTCTTTGCCTCTTTGCACAGTTTAATCCTCTAAAAGGAAAGCAATTGAAGCAGGCATAGCTCTAAGCACAGGCAGGTGCCTACGGAGGTGATCTGAGGAAGTTAGGAGGCTGCATCTCCCCCAAATAATTTTCCCCAAACGTTTTATTAGTTAAGACATCATCAACAAGGAAAATAACCATTTGTTTTGCAATAAAACTACAGAATTAATTTCATCTTCTATAAGACTATAGAGTACATATCCAATCTTAAAATATTTCAACATAGTGTTTATGGTGATAATGTAATGGAGGCAAACCATCTCTCCCTCACCCTACCCCCCCTCAGTTTGGCAGGGCTATAAATCTGATGACAATAAATTTATGTCAACCCACAAAAATCATATTTCTATTATGCTAAGAAAAGTTAGAATTTAAAAATCATCAGTTAAACAGAATATGAATTTATAATTTGCATCCTAAATGTCTATACATATGAAAAAACACATGTTTGAGGGTTCACATGGGATATAATCATGAACTTAAATAGTTGGGGTAGAATTAAATAGGAAAGGAAGATATAATTAGGGTAACACACCGTATTCAGAGGAGAGCACTATTGGATACCAGAGAAAGATACTATGTTAACAAGTGAACAAATGAGTTAAGTTAGTAATTTTACTAAACTTAAATTCTGAGGGCAAAATAATTTCAAATTTTATGCTTTCAAAGGACAGTGAAAACTGAAGATGCTCAGCTCCCCAAAATGAGAAAGAAAAGAAGAAAAGTTTGTAAAAAATGGAAAATCTTGAATTCCACAGTATGTAAGTCTAATTCATTGGTTTTGTAAGTATGTATAAAATGAACTACCCAGCTAAGTACTTTGTTTTTTTACCACAAAATGCCTATAAAAGTAAGAAGATAAATATATATAAATGTTATGAAACAATTTAGAAGTTTGGTATGTATGTACATATTGCAAATAATAAAAATTTAAAACAGAAATATTTACTTATTAAATAAGTAATAATTATTAAGACCCCTGTTTGTAGAATCTATTATTAATGGATTATTGTATAACTATCTCAGTTCTATGTTGCTAGTTGTAGAAATTGAAATATAGCCAGTTGAAAGAGGCTATAAACTATAAAATTATGAAATTGAAAAGTCTATAAACTGAACTGTTCTTGGCATGAGGGGTTTTTTTTTTTTTAAGATTTTATTTATTTATTTGACAGACAGAGACCACAAGTAGGCAAGAGAGGCAGGCAGGGAGAGAGAGGAGGAAGCAGGCTCTCCGCGGAGCAGAGACCTGGATGTGGGGCTCAATCCCAGGACCCTGGGATCATGACCTGAGCCGAAAGCAGAGGCCTTAACCCACTGAGCCACCCATGCACCCCATGAGGGTGTTATTTTAAGAATAAACTGTAATCTAGTCTTAGAAAGCAGTACAGCAGTATATAAAGTACATTCATGCTATATTGTAAATGGGTTTTAGAGAGGTATGTTCCCGTGTCTTATCTCCCACGATTTCTATACTACAGCTCTCAGGTTGTAAGCAGGCCTGCTGGGATCTCTTTCAGTACTTGCGATGAGAACAGCCTTTCCCTCAGACTAGCAGAGAAGCAAAGGGGAACTCCATGGAACTCCAGGATGCCTGAGAACCTAAAATTAGGAAGCAGTAATTCCTAAACCTATGATTCTTTACTTAATTCTAAAAAAGTAGTTCTATCTCTACACCCCATACTTGTATGCTACCTCTAGCCAAACTTTGGTAGGATATTTTTCTTTTTCTGGTTACAGAGAATTTATTTATCCTTTACATAAATATTTATATAAAATATGATTTTACCTGTACTTACATATATTTTATTAACTAATTATATATTTAAATTAAGAACATTTAAAATAATTATAAGTAATCTTTTCCAATTTTTAGCTCAATCAACTTATTAAAATTATTTTCATGGAGACCTGGTTCATAGGTTTCCATGATGTCTCTATTTGTTGCCCATTCTTCTCCCTTCTCCTTTCCAAATACTCTCTCAGACATAATTTAAAACATATGAGATCTTTGTCTTTTGTCCACTGTTTTTTTTAAAAGATTTTATTTATTTGTTTGAGAGAGAGACAGTGAGAGAGAGCATGAGCGAGGAGAAGGTCAGAGGGAGAAGCAGACTCCCTGTAGAGCTGGGAGCCCGATGTGGGACTCCATCTCGGGACTCCAGGATCATGACCTAAGCTGAAGGCAGTTGTCCAACCAACTGAGCCACCCAGGCGTCCCTTGTCCACTGTTTTTTTTACACAAGATCTGTTACTTCATACTCAGATTCACAAAGTTTTCAAGCAAAATATTCTAAAATTATAAAGTGGAAGAATAAAGGTTGCAAGCTGGCAGTTCTTGGGCCAAAGCTGGTCTGTAAATTTATTGGCGTCCATCTATAGAGGGTTTTGTTGTGTTGGTTTTTTTTTTTTTTTTTAATGTGAGACAATCTTTAGAAATTAGGAAATTTCACAAAATAATAAATCCAGACTCTAGTTCTCCCCTGGAAAGTGATAGCATCTGGCAATACTACAACACCTTCTCTGTGCTATAAAAAGCCTCTACCCGTCCAAAGGAAACTATTGGACCTATTTAAAAGGCTGTCTATAACCCATACTTGGGCCTCTTTATTTGCTTTTCAAATTAAATCAAGCTTGATTTAGCCTGTATTATAGTAGTATTATATGTAGTATTTTAACCCCATGTTCAAATACTTGATCATGGCAACTTATTCTTTATCAAGAAGTCTCTTAAAATTTATTTGTATAAATTTGTTCTGAAATGTTCATTTCACCCATTTTGGAAGTCTCTGCTTTAGAGTAAAATATAATTGCATTCTTAGTTCCTAGAACTACCAAGTAATATTCTACATTCTAAAATAACTGATTTAAACTAAGGTATTTATTAGAAAAGAATTTTTATGGAAAATACCTTTATATACTAGAAATGAAAGAAAATATTGCTCAAATACAAAGAATATGCACTGAATTGTACTCTAGAATTTGAGTCCCATCTGTCTCTAAATGGACACAGAAAACCTTTTTTTTTTCTTTTCTTTTTCTTTTTTTTTCTTTCTTCTTTAGGTGTACCTCAACCTGCTAATCAAGCATACCAAAAAAATATAAAAGATCTTGAAAAGGAAGTCAAAGGAGATACCCCAAAGGCTGTGCTTCATCCGACTAGGGCCTTAGGGAAATCTAAGGGAAATGGAGATGAGCATACATCTGCTTCTATAAATGGAAAAGAGAATTCCCTTTTCCTTCCTAAAGATAATAAACAACTTTCACCTGACAGCAAAAAAAGTAGGGAGAAGGAAAATGATCATCTTCCTCCATCCATTTCTCATCAACAAGATGAAGTGTTATCAGTGGCCATGTTTAATGCCTGTGAAGAATCATTATCAGGAAAAATTACACTGCAGGATTTCCCAGACACAGTGGAAGCCCTTAAACCAGCAAAAGGCAAAATCATTACAGAAGTAAAATGTGGTGCTTTCAGCATGCAAGTAGAAATCCAGAACAGATTTTTCTGTAAAACAGAAATGCAGTTCCCAGCAAAAAGGAGATGTCCAATATGTCGCCAACATTACTCTTCCAGACACATTCAGAAATGGTACACTTCTAGAAGCTGCTCTTCCAGATGTAGGAATGTGTTGGTAGAAGAACTAAAACCTGAGGTGGCATCTAAGTCTGAAGAAATTGCTAGAACGGAGAGACCCTCCCTAAAAGTAAGCATTGTAGAAAAAGGAATTAAAGTTAAATACAACAGTAAGAAACAGAATGTATTAATTAATATAACTCATCCTAAAGGAAGGGGGAAAAGAGCTAAATACAAAGACATTTCCTCCAATCACACTACTAAAGAATGTTCCAGGTCTTCTGCACCATCTGAAATTAGGCACCCTGAAAAGTGGCAGCTTGAGAACAAGCCTCAGAGTTCAGATGGTTTGCCTGTCTCTCCTCCTATTGTGTTTGCGATCCAGAAGGAGAAGAATATCAATACAGCTGTGGATTTTCTGTGCTCAACCCCTGAGAGGGAGAAGAATAACCCTGATAAAGTATCTCCAGTTTTAGATCACCGTGAGGTAGAATCTGCCATCTCTTACCAGGAACACTTCAAAATTAGTCAGAGCACTCTCAAAAAAAAACCCTTCTCTGAGGCTGAGACTCCTCTCAAAAACATTCTTCCTACTTTACAAGACACCCTGAAGACCACAGGGTTAAGAGAAATGGACTTACAGAAAATGTCTTTTGAGGATCCCAAGGATGTGGACCGAGAGACAAAAAAATTTTCTGATATGCCAGAAAATATCATATCAGACTTATGTATCAGGCAAAGTACAGAAGAAATAAATTATTCACCAAGTGCCACAACTGATACCTTCCCCATTCAAGGTGGCAAAGACTCTGCCTTATGTTCTTCGTCTTCTCCGGGCATGCAGCTGGTAGGAGAAAAGACAGCCAGGATTTTTTACAAAGGCAGCAAAATTCCACTTGCAGATTGTTGTGAGAAATCAACTTTATCTTTGCCTTCTAGTCAAAGCACTCTCGAGTCTTCCACCTCATTCGGCCCATCCCACTGGGCCACCAGACATTCAGAACCTAAAGAAATCCCTGGGGATACATTTTCTTTTGATCACTGTGTTAAGTCTTTAAAAAACTGTGAGGAAGAGCATGTCGATGTGACTGATAGAGACTTTCACAAAGCCACCTTACATAGTGACTCTTGTACAACAGGAGAGCGACTATTGGAAATAAAGAGTACACAGTGCCCAACCCTCAGCCCTGCATCCTCCAGCAGCCTCTCTGCCGGCAGCCCCCTCAACGGTAGCAGCCACAGCACTGTGGAATGGGGTCCAGCAAAATCCCAAGCAAGCCATCCAGAGACAGCAGCTCTCAGCACAACAGAGCTAGTCATGACCTTAGTAACTGATGCGTTAGAGCAAAGATTAATTATTCAAAATGATAAAGAAGGCATGGTTTATTCCAATTGTCCCATGGGAATGAAAACTCCTGAAGACTCACACAACTCTCTGGGAAATGATGAAAAAGACAAATTCCAAGTAATGCCAGTAGTAAAGGTTGCATGCCATAGAGACTTTGAAGACCTATCAAATGAGAATCATGACAAAGTCGGTTTTCAAATGGATTTTCCGAACACGGCTGAGTTCAGCTGCACAGCATGTGCTATAGATAAACTGTTTGTTATCGAGAAAACACTGACCAATGATGCAGACCAATATGGCAACCAAGATGAAAAAGGCCTTGGTCTAACCAGCTTTAAACAGGAGCCAACAGAGAGCCGAAGGATTGCACCGACAAAGCCAAATTCTGAAGGAGATCGAAATGACCCAAAGGAAACTTACTATCACCAAATAGATGCATTGCTGTCGCCTCAGAAGCAGAAGGCCTTGACAGGTACGGTGGTTCTACAGAATCTTTAACTTTCATTGTTCTTACATGTTTGAGCTTTGGAAAGTCTTAATGTGAGGGCTTTTTTTTTTTTTTTTTTTATTGCTTGGGCTTTTCTTCTTTAATGCTGAAGATATATTGAGTATTTTAGAGTTAGATGGATATGGGGAAGCATATATCAGCCTGCTTCTTTACATTATCACCTACCCCACCCATAAATAGTGCATAACAAAATCATGAAGGCTGCAATTTAATATAAAGTTTTTTAAAAATCAATTTCTCTTTAAAAGGTTGATGTATTGCCAAATCAATTTTGTAGAAAACGTTAGCCTTTTGCCACTCTTAAATAATCTACCATTTCTTTCCCTCTTGCAAGCTAAGCATATTTATAATAGGAAGAATATGTTGGTGAGAAAGTGTGTTCTTATACCTTGCTGGGGTGTTGCAGAAGGTTGGTGTACATGTTTCAGGAAGCCATGTGGAATAGTAATCAAAGCAAAGGACAAAAACCAGAAACGGCCATGGCTAATCCTGATTGAGCCATCCATGGGGTGTCTGACCTCAAGCAGACCCCTGACCTCCCTTGTGCATTAGTTGGCCCTGCTCAAAACGTTGATAGAACCCAGCAGCTCTCCAGACCTCTAGAGGGCTACGATAGAAGCTCTTTTCTAAGTACATAATACTGCCCTGTGTGCTTTCAATCTTGGGTTGACATTATATCATTTTGGCAACTTCACAGAAGGCCCTCCTTGTTTTTCCTCAATAAGTTAAAAATATTTTACATTTAATGTTAGCATTATTCCACATGGTCTATTAAAATACATCTTGAGGGACATCTGGGTGGCTCAATGGGTTAAAGCCTCTGCCTTCGGCTCAGGTCATGATCCCAGGGTTCTGGGATCGAGCCCCACGTCAGACTCTCTGCTCGACAGGGAGCCTGCTTCCTCCTCTCTCTGCCTGCCTCTCTGCCTACTTGTGATCTCTATCTGTCAAATAAATAAATAAAATCTTTTTAAAAGAATAAAATAAAATATATCTTGAACAAGAAAAACTCCCTTCCAAACCGCTGGTAACATTCCTCACGTGTCCAGGAATGATGGAACTATCTTTTCTTTGTTGTTCCATCCTTAATTTTTAAAATAGAATTAATACGACCTAAAAGTAGAAATAAAATACAGAAAGCACAATTATATAACTGTTGGCATAAAACATGAAATTTACTGTACAGAGAATAAGTCTCCTAAAATAACACAAATTGCTATAGACACTCGCTTAACAGGAACACCCTAAGCAAAGATCTGTCAGTCACAGTGACTACTTCCAAGTGCCAACATACCTCCAGATAACAAGATCAATGACATTAACCCCAACTTTTGCTTCAGTCCGTAATTATTTGAGTCAGCAAGAGGCAGATCTGCACTAAGAACACTGTGTCTCCCAGACCAGATGCATTTCTCCCCTGGATGAATATACCTCCCAGGCTGGCTCTCCTTCCCCCAAGGCCATTCTCCTCCCTGGACTGCCTCTCCCAGCAAGGTGCATTTCCTTAAGTATATTAATAATTCAAGTTGGAATCCGCCCAGAGCTGATGCTGCATTTCAGTAGATTTTGAAATTATCTCATTGGGTGAACAATTGCAACTATCTGTTCCATGTGTTACTGTGATTCAGGAAAAGGTTCTTCCTATAACTCTCCCTCCCTCACCTTTACTCCTCTTCCCCTGGATCATTCTGTCCCAGCCACATTGACTTCCTTGAGTTACTAGAACCTGCCAGGCAAGAGCTTGTATCAGTTCCTTTGCTTGGGCTGCTTCCACTACCTAGACCACTCTTCCCCCATATGCCCACATGGTTCACTCTCATCCCTTCAAATTTATGCTCACATGATACCTTCTCAGTCCTCAGTGAGGACTTCTCAGACCATTCAATTTAAAACCACAACCTGAGTCTTGTCCATTCCAGCCCAGGTATAACCCACCCTTTTTCCATGTTTTATTTTTATGCACAGTACTTGCCACCTTCTAATATGCTATATAGTTTACTACTTTATTTGTTCTATCTTCTCCCATAAGGATGCAGTCAGGAAGGCACGGACTTCTTTCTGTTTCGATCATTGCTCTATCCACAACACTAGAACAGTGCCTGTCCTGTAGACCAGGCACTCCATGAGTATTTGTCGAATGCAAGATTCAAGGAAGTCACATCAGGCTTCTTTGTGCAAAACTCTGTGTTCATATGAGAAAACAAAACAAAAAAACATGGAAATTCTTCAGAAGTATAAATGTTTGTATTAAAAATATTTAAATCTCTAAATATTTGCATGGATTTGACTCTCCTAGAGCTATGAATATTTTTATACTTTATTCAGTACTATTATTAATTATACTATGGATACCCCAGGCCGGGATTTTGTAATCTTTGCAAGGTGTAGATTGCTTTGAGGAACTGGGACATCTTTGTACTGTTTTATCAGAAAATTATAAATTTGATATAAGCATAAACTTAGGTCTAAATTTTCAGAAGTGTCCTCCAACTCCTCAGATTCTGTCCATGTCCCTCAGATTAGGAATCCCTGGCATGAGGGGTGCCTGGGTGACTCAGTGGGTTAAAGCCTCTGCCTTCTGCTCAGATCATGATCCCAGAATCTCCTGGGATCCAGCCCCACCCGCACTCAGATCTCTGCTCAGTGGGGAGCCTGCTTCCTCCTCTCTCTCTCTGGCTGCCTCTCTGCCTACTTGTGATCTCTGTCTGTCAAATAAATAAGTAAAATCTTAAAAAAAAAAAAAAGGATCCCTGGCATGAGAGTGCTGACTATAATACAGACAGTCCCTGATTTACAAATATTAAATATTCTATTTAAATTTTTCAACTTAAGGATGGCACAAAAATGATACATATTCAGCAGAAAGTATACTTCAAATTTTGAATTTGGTCTTTTCCCAACCAGTGACATGTGGAGCCATACTCTCTCATGATGCTGGGCAGTGGTAGTCCCAGATTCCAGTCAGCCACACTGTCACAAGGAGAAAAAATCCAGACACTTAGAATCCTTCTGAAATCATTCAGCCATTCTATTTTTTACTTTCGGTACAGTATTCAATGAATTATGTGAGATATTCAACACCTTATTATAAAATAGGCTTTGTGTGAGATGATTTTGCCCAGCCGTAGGCTAATGTGAGTGTTCTGAGCACAGCTAAGGTAAACTAGGCTAAGCTGTGATGTTCCTGAGGTTAGGCGTATTAAATGCACTTTTGACTTACGATATTTTCAATTTACAATGAGTATTTCAGGACACAACCCTATCATAATTTGAAGAAGATCTGTATTATTTAGTCCCTTCTGCCCATCTGTGTGTGTGCTTGCAAATTAACTAGATTAGAGGTCACAATCTGGACTGCTTACAGGAGCCAGGAAGATAATGTAAATGAGTAAAGCAGGCTGCATGTGAGAAATAATGAAGTGTTGGTGACTGAGAGGGAGCTGTGTCCCCAGGGAATGAGAATACAGGTCTATTACTGCCAGATCTTCTAATTTTTCAAGAGAGCTGGAGATCTGGAATATATATATATATATGTATACATATATACATATGTATACATATATATATATGCACACATGTGTGTGTGTGTGCATGCACCTCTAGACTATAAAACTTTCAAGACAAAGTACAGACTAAACAGTCTTTGACCTCTGAACTAGATTAAAAAAGGGGGTAGAGATGGGCAGGTGTTAGGAGGTCAAAAAGCCAGTGATACAAAGGAAAGGATACCAACCGGTCTGAGAGTCTTAATACTAAATTCTGGGTTATTCCCCTGCTAAGTCAGGTCTCCATATTCCTGGGTAAAGAACTTTCTCAGGGCCTTATTTCTCCAGCTGTAAATAGACTGAAATATAACTTTAAGATCTCTGCTAAAGAACCAGAAATTTTATATCATAAAATATTTTAATGAATAAACCAAAACTAGGCTACTCTGTGAGAATGGCAAGGAAAGGATGAGAAAGATTAAACGCTATTTTACATGGCATAACATATTTATAATTAAGAAGCCCTTTATATGTAATGTGACACAAAACTTGCGTGCATATCTAAGATACTTTATTTTGCTACGTTCCAGGGGAGGAGCGATTCTGAAAGCCTACACCAAGGCAAATGGTGGTTCCAAGATCTGTATCAAGTTCTAGGGATAAGAAGATGAATAAAGAAAATATTCCTTCTCTTGTAGCAGAATACAGCTGTTAGGATAACTTCAAACAAGTTAACTTTTGATGAAATTGTGAACTTTTCACACTGGTGCCTTTTCTCAACATTTCTCAGTAGATAAGCAAGTCCAGGGTCCAGGGTCCAGGGTCCAGGGTCCAGGATCCGGGGTCCAGCTTCAAGGCCCATCCTTCATCCCGCAGGGCTCCTCCCAGCTGAGCGTCTTCCTCTCCTCGGTCTCCAGCTCATTTTGCAGACCTCCCTTTGGCTTTCAATGTTGATAGCTTTCTTTCTTTGTCTTTTTTTTTCCACGAAGTGATACTTCTCTATTTTTATATTCATGCTTGATAAAACATTAGTATGTCTTTTAATGGGTTAACATATTACTCCTACAAAGTGACAGTGTATATTTTAAGAGTCCTTCAAAATACTTGAGTGTCTTCATTCCAGCCCCAAACCAGGCAAGCATCTTGCCTGATTCCTAGAAATGCTCAGTAAAAACCCACTGGATATTCACGGAATGAGGAAGAGTTTATATGTGAGTGAAGGTTACTGAGATACAGATTCAATTCACCAAGTAAAAACTTTCTGTCAGTTGGAAATATTCAAGGATTGTGCTGATCCAGGTTGTAAACAGGTAATACATTTGAGTATGGGAAGTGTACAAGCTTACATTGAATGACTACATAGTAGAAATCTTGCGGAAGTGTTTTAAGCATATAGGGTAATTAGACCCAATTACCTTATACATTTTTGCAAACCTGAGATTCTATAAATACCAAGCAGGATGATGGGAGTGATACTTTGTCCTCAGTGGGCATTATAGTGGTTCTCAAAGAATACTTCAAAACATACTGTAGGGCACACAATTTCTTTTCATTTATGTACATAAGAAAAGGCTAGAAGAAAACTTTTCCCACCATATCACAGGGCCATATTTCTATCACACACACAGTTTCTTAGACTCATAGAACTTCTCTTTTTTTGGATGCCTGGGTGGCCCAGTCAGTTAAGTGCCTGCCTTTACTTTTGGTCTTGATCCTAAGGTCCTGGGATCGAGTCCCACATCAGGCTCCTTGCTCACTGGTGAGCCAGCTTCTCCTTCTGCCTGCTTGCTTCTCGCCCTGCTTTTGTGCTCTCTCTATCTCTCTCTTTCAGACAAATAAATAAAATCATCCAAAAAAAAACAAACAAAACTTGTTTTTTTCTCCAGCAATCAGGAAAGAATTGCTTTTATTTTTTTTTTAAGATTTTATTTATTTGACAGAGAACACAAGTAGGCAGAGAGGCAGGTAGAGAGAGAGATGAAGGGAAGCAGGCTCCCCGCTGAGCAGAGAGCCCGATGCGGGGCTCGATCCCAGAACCCTGAGATCATGACCTGAGCTGAAGGCAGAGGCTTTACCCACTGAGCCACCCAGTCACCCAGGAAAGAATTGCTTTAAAAGGTAAAATAGTTGACATTGGAAAATTTTCCTTCTTATCTCATGGATGTCTTCAGAGTCAACCTGTACTCTTAATCTCAGCAAATGGAACTAGAGCGAGCATTGGAGAAAATTGTCAGAGAATTATTAAAAGTTCTACCATTGTATGAAATCCCAGAGGCCAAAAAAAAAAAAAAAAAAAAGGTAATCTCCTCAGGTCATGATCAATCTCAGGGTTGTGAGATCAAGCCCCTTGTCTCTCTCTCCCTTTCCTCCTCCACACCTCCCACCATGAGCACACGTGCTCTCTATTCCTCTTAAAAAAAATTTTTTTTTTAAAAGTATATATGTATAGAAAGTGAACAGTAGGGGCGCCTGGGTGGCTCAGAGGGTTAAGCCTCTGCCTTTGGGCTCAGGTCATGATCCCAGGGTCCTGGGATCAAGCCCCGCATCGAGTTCTCGGCTTGGCGGGGAGCCTGCTTCCTCCTCTCTCTCTCTCTTTCTCTGCCTGCCTCTCTGCCTACTTGTGATCTGTCAAATAAATAAATAAAATCTTAAAAAAAAAAAAAAGAAAGAAAGAAAGAAAGAAAGTGAAGAGTAAATATATAATGAATGAATGAATGAATGTCATTTTTCTGATCTCCTCTTACTTCCTAAGGAAGAGTTAAGGGTCAACAACCGAGTTACAGAAAACGAGAGGAGTTAGATAATGACTCTTCCCATCTTCCAGGTCTTTGTCCCTGACAAGTGAAATTTCAATTGTTATGGAAATGGTTCCTAATAATTATGTATAAAATAAAGAGATAATTTATTCATGGATATATCCCATTTATTATCTAAATAGTTCTAAGAGTAAACTTTGATACTCATAAATTAGATTTTAATTTACAAAGGCCAAATTTTAGAACTCCTTTGCTCCTTAGAATAGAATAAAAATAAAGGTTAAGATTTGTTCTCTGTTTAAATTGCTGTTGCTTGCCTTTCATATAGTGTCAAAAAGTAAAAGCAAGTAAAATCTTAACCAACTCCAGCCTATCAAATTACCTAATAGGAATAATGTGCTTTGCTATTTTGTTTTTCTTTTATTTTGCCTTGCTAGTTGTTTTCTTAAAATCTGATTTTATTGCAATTAGTTTATTTGTAATTTTCTTTCTTCTAATTATTCCTCAGTCCCATGGCTTATAATAACAGTAGGCAGCAGTTTGGAAGCATATCAAGTATTTCAATTTGTTACTTATTAAAATACAAAGTTATCAAAGCCTCATTCATTTTGTTTTTTTTTTTCCCTTTTCCTTATTTTGAATCAACACATGCAACAAGAAAAATACCATGAAATTTGCATTATTCTGATTAATAGAAGTTAAACCATAAAGAACTTGAGTGGAATAGTAAATTTACTATCATAGATTGTAATTTAACTAATTCAGGTAATATCTTGTCTTCTTTTTGAGAATCCAGGGGCATAATTAACAATTTTTGTGCACTTTGCTCCTCCAGAATAACTAATATAATATCAGGCATACTTCTGGTACCCATGCATTATCAATTGAATTGACTCCAAATGAGATAATGCATGGTGATCTCCCACCTTCAATCCAAATGGATTTTTTTTCATGTACTACAAGTTTAAAAATTGAATTGTGAAAGAGTTGAATTATTCTAGTTCTAGTCTACAGTGATTCTGTTTCAAAGGCTGGAATATTTGAATTTCTATCTTGAAATGTCTCACTTTCATACTTTAATCTAGATTGGAATTTGGAAATAAATAGCCTCCGCAAATTATCCCAGGAATTGGCTCCAAGAGGAACAAGGGCCAGCGATGGTTCCCAAGAAGAAGCAATAGACCAGTGGGCCAGAAGGAGGCAGCAGTTCAAAGATGGCAAAAGATGCAGTTCAGCAGGGGGGAGTTCATTTACCAGCAACATCACTGAAGGATCCAGTGAGTAGACAATCACTTTATTTTCCAAAACCAGGGCAAAGCAACAGGTCAAGCTCACCAGGTCCCCTCCCTTGTATCTCCAGAATATAAACCCTACTGCTTGAACATGGCAGTGTGGTGATTATATGCCTTTATATAAAAGATATTTTTGGAATGATCAACTCCTCCTTGTCCACTAAAGAATCCCAACTTGGTAAATTATCTCCTTCAAAACACAACTGCATACTAAGGCTCCTTTTCTCTTCAGAAACTGAAACAACTAACTATAGGAGTCTTTACAGAATTAAATTTGTGCCCTACTTCAAAGAATTTGAGTTGGCTTACAAAAATATGTATAATAGAAAAAGCTAAGATTGGTATGTTTGATTAAAAGAAACAATTTTCTTCTTGATTTATCATTTCTAAAGTGAGGAATTGTCTTTAAATGGATATATATTTTAATGAAATGGTATTTCTCTTGCTATTAAAAGAGTATAATTAAATCAGCATTATATCTCAGTCCCACAAACACTTGCAACTGAGAATGGAAGGTAGGTTATCAGTGAGGAAATCCAACTGAAGGGAAAAAAATGTGTTAAAGAAAATAGAGGGGAGTATTAGTACATTCAGTACATACCACCACTAGTCTGGCTGCAAGATTCTAGAAGCTAGTTGTTAGAAGATACTTATCCAAGTAGTAGACATTCATCATTTCTGTGTTATTTACAGAACATACCAATTTGTCATGAAAAACAGTGATATGGAAACCTGAGAGAAAGAGAGAAATGGAGGGAGGGAGGGAAGAACAGAAGAAGGCAGGAAGAAAGGAAGAGACAAGAGAGGAAAGGAGGAAGAAAGAATAGAAAAAATGAAAGAGTTGATGCAATATTGTGATTTATACAAAAATATAAAATATATTTTTTGAATTTGGTAATTCAAATTCATCCTCATATAAAGTGGATCTTGGTCCACTGGTCGCTGCCTCACAGCTCCTAAAATCTTTATTAGAATTCCCCCGAGGAGAGCAATTAAGGTGTCTTTTGTTATGTTAACAAAGTAACTTTGGAAGGCCCCAGGTAACCTAGTTGGGGCTGAAGACCAGGGGAAGCTAACCACAGAGCTTAGAGGAGTGGAATTTTCAGCAAGGTGTCCAGAGAATTGCTTGTTGGTGTGTGCTGTGTGCGTCCGGCACACACGTTACAGTTGGGTCCAGGATCCCAAGAGTTGTGTTGCAGAGAATGAAGTCTTCATGATAGCGACAGTGGTGACTATTCTAGGCTATTCCTACAGACAAGCAGGTAGAACGATACAAGTGCAGTTCCTGAAGGCAGCAGGAAAATTCATCCGGAGTGAGTTACAGACCTGGCACAGACTAGGAATAGAATGTAGCTATAAACATGTGGGCAAAATCATAGGAATAGTGAAATAATACAACACTGTACTGTATTATCCCAGCACAGTGTTCTTGCATTCGTGTAAACAGTGAAGAAGACAATTTAAGTGGTCCATTTTGTCTTGTCCTGATAGTGTTTCATTCTTATTCCTTGATCAATGTCTAATTCCTCCAGTTGCATCTTCCTATTTGGCAACAAGGACTCTGGATCTGTAATCCTAAATTTTTAGTTTCACATATACTACTCTGTAGGGTTGTTTTATTATCCCTCTTCTGTTCATGGACTCTTGAAACACCTCCCTGGAGAATACCTTTGTTATATTAGACTTCCAATAAAATACTCTCACTGCTTCACATTTTGTTGTAATGTTCCTTTTCTTCCACTTCTAGTCCCCCTTCCCCTCATCAGTTTCTATACAGATATATTGCAGAACTTGGTTCAAATTGTTAAAAAATCTTTTAATAATCGATACTTAATGATATTTAATTTTCCTTATTATTGCTTTATGCACCAATTACTTCCAAGAGAATTTCTTTTTCATCTTAGTATAATCCTCTAATAATTTTTTAAAGACTTTTTATTCATTTATTTGACAGAGAGAGAGATCACAAGTAGGCAGAGAGGCAGGCAGAGAGAGAGGAGGAAGCAGGCTCCCTGCCGCGCAGAAAGCCCAATGAGGGGCTCGATCCCAGGACCCCGAGATCATGACCCGAGCTGAAGGCAGAGGCTTAACCCACTGAGCCACCCAGGTGCCCCTCCTCTAATAATTTTTTGAGAGAGATTATTTGGGAGATAAATCGAGTCCTGATATATCTGAAGATGTATTTACTTGACATTTAATTCTTTTTTTTTAAGATTTATTTATTTATTTATTCATTTGACAGACAGAGATCACAAGCAGGCAGAGAGGCAGGCAGAGAGAGAGGAGGAAGCAGGCTCCCCGCTGAGCAGAGAGCCCAATGCGGGGCTCCATCCCAGGACCCTGGGATCATGACCCGAGCCGAAGGCAGAGGCCCTAACCCACTGAGCCACCCACGCGCCCCTTGCCATTTAATTCTTAATGGCAGTTTGGCATAGTTCAGGACAGAATTCCAGGTTCAAACTACAGAACAAGCTGGTTCGCTGTCTTCCTGAGGCCGCTGGTGCTGATGAGAAGTCTAAATCCAATCTCCTTCTCAAAACTTTTGCGATTAATCCAGCTTTTGTCTCTATTAGCTCTTAGAGTTTTTGCTTTAACCTTGGCATTCTAAAAATTTTCTAGCATGTATTTCACTGTGTGTCTTTCAAATATGTTTTCATGTTTGTCATCCCACAGGCTATCACATTCCGGTGACTCATAACATTCTTCCTCTCTCATAAATTCTCAAAGACGATTTCCTCAGATACTAATTTCCTTTCTCTTCTCATAGTTTCCTGCTTCAGGTTGCAATAAATGACACTCCTGCCCAAGATATCCCATATCCCATCTGGATGCCCTCTGTTCTCAGTCCTTGACTTTTTCGCACACTCATTGTTCATGGCTAAAGACAGGTACAATCACTGCCGTTTCCTGACCCACGGTGTAGTTCAAAGTGACTGATGTTCGGACGTCAAACTGCCTGCTGTTTGTGCCGTGGTGGTCCAACTGATTACCCCACGGTTTGCACCCTGGGGCATATTTAGCTTCCTCACTCTTGGTGGTGTTCCCACCATTCTGCATCAAAACTTTCTCACAGAGAAGTCAGAGAAAGACAAGTACTGTATAACTTATATGCAGAATCAAAAAAGCCAAACTCATAAAAACATAGGGTAAAATGGTAATTACCAAGGGTTGGGGAATAGGGGGAACAGACAGATGTTGTTGGAAGGTACTAACTTGCAACGAGTAGTAAATATGTCTTTAAGATAAAATGTACAGACAAGAGCATTGTGTTATCATCAAACTTGCTAAAAGACTAGAACTTCATTATTCAAAACCACTGAAAAGAATAATTATGAAATGTAGCGGAGGTGCTAATTATTGCTACAATGGCAATCATATTACACTGTATAAATGTACCAAGTTAACACATGGTACGCCTTCAATTTACATAATATTCTATGTCAAATATATTTCAACAGGAAACAATTTTTCTTACATGTATTCTCTGCTATGATTTCACTTCAAGGCTTATAGGCTGATCCTGGATTTCAGGTATTTCCCAGTTACTTGTGTACTGATTCCCTTCTTGCTTTCAAACACATCTATAGGTCTTAAAATACATGCTGTGCTACACACACACACCCCCTTCCCTTCCATTTCTTTGCTGATTTCCTCTGAACTTTGAAATGCTGTTTTATTATGCAGAAAAAATTCAGCTGCAACTCTTGCTTCTACATATGTGTAATTCAATTCATCACACTTTCAATAAAATACCTGCAAGAATTAGGACCTACCCACATGTATGTTTTCTAGCATTCTTATCAAACTGGGAGACTGGGTTTGTGCTACTGGTCTATCTTGAACCCACATCTACAAATAGCCTCCATTTGCCCCTCTAGCTTCCGTTTCTACTCTTCTCCACCCTGCACTCAGCCCTAGGGGGTCTTTTCTCTGTGGACTATATCAAGGGGCTAATTTGTCCCCTGGTTTTTTGTGGACTTTGACCAAAAGGAAAGAACAGCAGGAACCTTGAAGGAATGAGGAGACTGAGGTCCTGCTGTTGTTGAAAACCTTTCTAAGATGCCACTCTACCTTAAAGGCCTCCAACTGCCGTGTAGTCACCTGAGGAAGCCTTTTTATAACCCCACTTCCCTTTTATAATCCCCATATTGATTGAGTTCTGTTTTCTCCTTTCTGGACCCTTGAAATTCTTGTCTTTTATACCACAGAAAATTCAACTGCCACTCATACCTCTAAACCCATGTAACCAAAATTACCAAGGTCCTCGACAATCCACTAACACTAAAGTAATCCAAATCTACCCATCTTAAGAGCTAAGAAGCAAGAGTCAGAGGGAAGAACAATCTGGCCATAAGCAAGAAAACCAGGAACAAAATGTTACATGCAGTAATAAAAATCTATTACTTATAACAGTAGTTTCCACTATTACCTGGAACAATTTATGATTGATCTAAAAAAAAATTAGATTGAATGGAAGCTTTGTTTGATTAACCACAGATGATGCCTATGTGCCAAAGTGAAAGGGATCATTTTCTCTGGTCTTCCGTTTCTTCTCCTGTAGAAGGACCCCTTCGTTCTAGTTCATTGTATCTTTGAGCTCCCTGGATCCTTTCAGTCCAAGCCTGTTTCATCCTGTATTTGATGGACAAATCCTCTAGTACCATTGCTGCTAGACATTCACATCTGTTGTGCATTTCTTGAGAGAAAGACACTGCCGTGGGTGTGCTGGAACCAGCTCTGGGTGGTTCACAGTAGCTCCCCGAGCACACTTTGTCCTAACACTGCAACGCGGTGAGGTCAGGTTGGTAGCTAGAAATTGGTCAGGCTGGGAGTATTTGTGCAGTGGAGACTGGCAAACATTACACATCGGGGTGGTTGTTTTCTAGTTTTTCCTTTCGGAGAGCCACTTAATCATTTACCAGGACCGGCGCGAAACAACACAGGAGTCAGCCGTGTCACTTACACACATTCACATTCAGGCCAAAAGAGCAAAGTCGTTTTAATTTAAAACGATGACTGTTTTCTTTGAGGTGAATCCTGTTCGGAATGAAAACTTGAACAATCGGTTTGACCTAAGACACGAGGGAATTGAGCTGCCTGCCATTTTATTTCTCAGTTTAATCCAAGCCACAGACACTCATGTTGTGTTTCTTCAGAAACGTTTCAAGAGAGGCTGCAGTTCACTCTGAGGTGCTGGAGCTACCATTCTTTAATGTGTGGCTTAAATTCTATCTCATTTATAGAGTCAGGATATGCTACTAATCCATGACTTAAAACCTGACAGCTTTATCGAGCATCATTACAGCTGGTGTTTCTCAGTCTGTTAATCTCACTCATCTCTGACTTCCTATATAATAACTGGAAAAGACATTAGGAATGACATATTTATGTATGTGGACACAGTTGATCAATGCATCTAGGCTGTGGGGAATGCTGACTAAGGCACACCAGGTAAATAACTTGAAGGCTGTAAACTGAAGTCAGAAAGGGCTTGCAAAATGGAGCTCTGATTTTTATCATCTCAAATGGCTCCTGTATCACAAACAGATGTGGCAAGAATTTGGGTCTAATTGTGTGAGGATACTTGATAGCATTTCCTTTATTTCTTTCAGCTATAAAAATTATTACGTAAATGTATTTTCAAAACCTCAGTTTCCATGGAAATAAGAAAGGAGGGGATGGGGAGAGGGAGAGAGAGAGAGAGAGAGAGAGAGAGAGAAGCAAGCAGGCAAAGGAACTCTGCTTTCTAAAAATAGGAGTTCACAATTACATTTTGCTTATTATGTCAGCCTTTACAAAACATTTGTTTATGAATTATGCTAACAACACCATAAATTAAGAACTATATTTTCATCTTCACTTTACCAAATGAGCAATCTGAGTCTTGGGGAGGATAAGTGACGTGTCCAGTCACTCAGGTATAAATTAGCGGTGGAGCTGGTTTTCAAATCCACATAGCCTATGCTCTTGAACCCAGTCCACCACCTCTGGTCAGACCATTCAGATCTGAACCTGTTTCATCTCTGGGAAACTCCAAACAGGGTCTCCCTTCTTGTGATACCACATTATTATCCGCAAATAATACAGTGGAGTGTAAGAGATATGAGAATGTCTAAAGCCATCTGGAACTGAGTTGAGCATTTTATTTTTTGATTCTCAAGTGAAAAAAAAGAAAAGACGTGTTCTAGTTTTTCAAGAACAAAGAAGCTCAAATCCAATTTCAGTAATACCAGGCATGTTTAAGAGCTCATTCTGTTTTAAAGTTTCATTTATTAAAAGGCTCATCGCCACAAGCCAAATTTTGGAGACAAAGTTTTAGTGACAAAGGTACATTTGGATTTGTTTTTTACTTGGCTCAAAGTTCCACAGGGGCAATTGCTGAGAAATCTGGAAGTTCAAAGCTGCAACAGGTGTGTGGCTTGCTGCTTCATTGGATTTTATCACAAATTTTATGTCTCAGTTTATGTAAGGGTATGTTGATTAGCTCTGTCTTGGTAACTGAATGAACAGAAAACCGCTCATCCACATAATCAAATCTGTTTGTAAATAAGTGAGCTGTTTTAACAGCCTCTTGCATGCTGATAAAAACAAAGATCACTATAATTTAGAGACCTATCTACCGCTTGGGGGAAAAATAATAATAAAGATAAACCATGGGCCCAGGAATCTGTGTACCTTATATTCATAAATATTAAAATATAACTGAATATTTAAGGCCAACAATATAAGATATAAATCAAATAAGGAAAGGTGCTTTCATACTTTAAGATCCTTCAGGGCTTCTGCAACTGTAGCAAGTACAATGTAGAAAGCAACTTTGAATTAGGCTTAAACCTCAGAAAGATAGGTCAACAAATTGTTATAACTTCTTTAGTTTACTTTTCCTACCATTTAAACTCAAATGTCACACTCAGACTTATTAAAAAAATGAATGCAAAAAAAGTGATTTTGAATTATGATGTGTGAAAGAAGGCATGCTGTATGCAGAGTTAAAGCATTCTAAAGTTATCATCATTTTTTTAAATCAACAAGATATGTGTGAAGTTTTTTTTTTCTTTTTTTCCCCAATTTTATGTAAGGTATTTCTTTTATCATCAGTTACAAATAGTCAAATATAAAATAATGGAAAAGAGTAATTGAGGGTAAGAACTAAATCCAAGATTGCTACTTATAAATTGTATATGTGCATATAGATGCAAACACATGCATATACATATGTATTTGTATCAACTACTTAACATGATTTAAAATAAATACCTGAAATGAAATATTAAAAAAAAAGATATCCAATAACATTCTCATATAATTTACATTCCTACTTTATCATTACATAGCACTCCAATATGCCATCACCTTTCTTTTTCTGCACGAACATTGTACTTATTCAACCAACATGGTCTATCTTCTCAGTATCTACTTCCTCACTGCAGTCCACTTGTCTATATCATGTTTACTTAGCAATCCACAACCCCATCTTGCTGTAGAGATTTTGCCCACTCCTCAAGTTCTTCTTCCTTTAATCCTCTCCTTCCCTTCATCCAGAATTGTTTTCTCTTTCCTCTGAACTCTCTTACTTCCTCATGAGTCCCCTACCTTATTTTTTCACCCCCATCGTGCTTAACTTACACCTTGCTCATGACAGAACAATTCTCTTAGGTTAATTCAATTCAATAAATGAGTGAACAATGAATGAATGCACCTGAAACCACTTAAACTGTGGATTAGTTATCAAATGATTCATGAAATCTCATTTGCTGTACAAAATAAAAACTACAAGAATAAGCATTAAAGACATTGGGGTTCGATTGATAGAACATGGTATGTCAATTATACTTCAATAGTAAATTTTTATGAAGATATTGGAGTTTGTTCTTGACCGTCTGCAAGAGACTAGGCTGATGCATACTTTGTCATCATACCACCTGTGACCATTTCTACACAACTGAAACAAATACATGAGCTAGAAACTATTGTTGCATCTGTCTGTGTGTCAGGACAAGAGGTAACATTTACAGTCTTTGGTACTGAGAAAGCAGATGTGAAAATGTAGGGCCAAGGACTGGAACCATTCAGGAGGGTTCTCCAGAGTAAATCAGTGAGAGGAGAAGAACCATTCTTCCTAGAGACCTTCAGTGGAAGTCCATCTGGTCACTGCTAGACATGGTGAGGAGAAGAAGGAAGAGACTTCAGCTCTTTTTTTGAGGGAAAGATCTAGGAAGAACTGTATATAGTCTATGAGGAGAGATTGAAAGAGAGGTGTTCTGCTGTTGTTGACAAAGCGTAGTGTGACCTCAAACTGCACTCCTCCTCATGATAGGTGAGAAATGCAAGTAATGGATTTAGGCTTTTCTTGAAATTATATTTTAGTTCTGAAATGCTGCTTCTTAATTCTGCATGCTTGAAAGACTGAAAGACGTGGGGCATGACTTTATTCAGGTATGAATTACTGAAACAGGGCAATGAAGAAACCCTTGGAAGCAAATACAGAAAAGCGATGCTATGGTCTTCATGAGCACAGCCTTCCACACTAGCCAAGAGACTTCCAGATACATCAAAACCCATAACTGCTATGAATGAAACTGCCAAGTGAAACTTTACCACCTCCCAATATGCCTTATTCTACATGGAGGATCACAGTGAATTTCTTAGGAATGTTTCTGCAGTGCCTTCTTGGAACCACAGTAATAGGTGTAATAGGGTTTCTTCCCTTGTGCTTGGAGTTTTGAAACAGATTCTCATTCGCAGTCTTACATGGCTTCCTCTTGACCCCTAAGTATTACTATGTAAGTCTCAGAACAATTATTTTCTCCGTATTTTCCTCAACAAAAAGATTCACAGTGCCATCAGCAAGGTACTGACTTCCAGCATGTAGGCCCTCAAGCGATGTCTGTTTTATTTATGATATTTTAGGATTAGATAAGTTTTTCCCAAAGGAACTAACAAACTTAGCTCCTTGTTATTGAGGATGATGGGCTGTGCCTTGAGTGAACACTTCACCCTTGCACACATTCAGCTACTTTCCCACCTTGCCCATTAGCACGTGAGCATCTCCTTTCTTGCCAGAGCATAATTCACTTATCCCCTTTTCTGCTCCTCAGTCACCTCAGAAGATGGCTGTTCTGTGGATCTTGGCTTTCGAGTTGATCTTGAAGAGAAAGGATTCTACACAGAGAATTTCCATTCAGCAGCGTGGGTTTTCCGAGGGGATGATGGGAATCCGGAGGACAGTCCCAGATGTCTTAGTAAAAAACCCCGTCCAGTAGCTGGTAAGGACTCTACAGTTATGGTATAAAAGAAACACCTTAGAGAACTTGTAGCCAAGCTCCAGGCTAGTTTCTGAGGTTGGCAAAACGCACACAGGGCGGAGTATTTGGAGTTTTTGGAGTTTGGAGTTTGGAGTGTACATATACAATGTATTTCTTAATATTTGGAAAGAATCTGAAGCTATTAAAATAAAAACTGTCTTAAGAGCTCATTCAAACATAGAATTATCATTCCAAAGTTGGAATAAAGATTAACATAGGAGGGGTCCAGTATTTTCCATTCTAGGGGTAAAAATGCTGTATTTAAAAAATGTACTGGACAGTATGAATAAGTAACATGTACTGTACCAACACCAAAATATAACCATTTTATTTTTTCTGGATTTTTAAATTATTATGTATTATACATAGGTCTAGTTTTGTTTTTAAATATATATGAAATATGCATTTTATATTATGTATACAGTCTGATACATAAGATTTTATAGCCTGTTTTTCACATTTAATAATGTGATTAGTCAGTATATCTTCATTTAATAATATAAATGTTTTTGCAGACTTTATTAATATTCTAATGATTTCATAATTGTTATGAAATTTTTAGTTTGCTGACAGTATGTATACTTCCTTAATGCAATAACAGCTTAATGATTAAAAAACCTCATACCTGAATTACAAGCTTTAATATATGAAATTATTATTTCATGCAATCTTTGGTATAAAATTTAAGATGTGGAGCTTTTATAAATATGTGCTTTATTGGTATAAATAAGTGACCTTGATGAAGAGTTAAAAATTTAACTCGAGCAAGCAAAGATTCAGGTTGAAAATAATATTTTAAATTAACTACGCAATGATGCATTTAACAAATATCATGCCTACTATGGTCCAGGCACTAGTGGAAGTTGTTAAAGACACACAGAGCTGACAGATTTTACAAAGAAGTACTTCTCATGTTCAGTACAGGCAAAGTTGTAAATCTAAATCAGTTCCTACACACATGCATAAAATACAAGTTTTATATTTTGTACATTTAGAATATTTATTCATATCCATATCATAATAAGCTTACTATTCATAGAAGAGTAAGTATAAGACTTATATAAGTACTTATATATATAAGTATAGTCTAAAAATTCAGAGAATTCAGAATGGAATTTTTGAAAATTAAAATAGATGATGAGAATCTAGGAATAAACTTTTAAAAAGATTTTTATATTTAACTTTTATTTGTGTAATAGAATAGTATAGGGAAAGGACACCAGGCTGAAAGCCAAATTTGGGAGGTTAGGATTTCTGTCTCTCTGTTCTCTGATGTATTCCAACCACACAGGACAATGCATGGCTCATCATGGGAAGCCAATACATAGTTGTTGAATGAATAAATAAAAAGTCTTGGATTTCAGTAATATTCAGAAATTTACCAGCTATATGACTTTAGAAAAGTCATTTATTGTTATTATCTATCTTACAGTGTTATAAAAAATGAAATGAAATTCTATTTGTGATCGTTATAATTGGCTATTTCTATCCATCTTGACTATTGCTATCTCTCACCCCTGTTCTTCTTAATTTTTATGAGAATTTTGGATAAATATTAAATATATATTCACATACATTTGTATGTATTCATGCATATTTTCTATGAATTCTACACAATTGCTGTTACTTAAGATACTCACTAAATTTATGAATATTTATTGCCTATTTGTTTATGGCAGGCAGGTATGAAAACATGAGATGAGTAAATACAATTATTCCCTTATAGTGTTTTGGCTAGTACTGATATATGATATCTGTAAGAAAGTACAATTATCACTATTTCAACAACTGCTTATGGTCATCCAAAAATAAAGCATTTGGTTGATTCACTACTTTTAACTACTTTAGTTAAAAAAATGAAAATTTGTTCAATTTTGCCAAAAAGTTGCAGACACACACATACATATATACCTCATATATATGTGCATACACATATCCATATACACGTGTTTTTGTTCAATTTTGCCGAAGAAAATCTTATGTGTGATATACATATCACACATAAGAAAAACAAAATGTTTAAATGCTGCCAGTGAGTTTCATAATACCATTTATTGGACTGAAACTTAGTTCGAGAATGTGGCAGTTGTTCTTTCTTACTTGAATTGTTAGCAGATGCTTATGTTCTTAACTACATGACATTGAGAGATCAACAGAAGACAACGAAGATTGAGAGGAAAGGTGAGCTGGAGGCAAATGAATAATTTTTAACTGAAAAATATCTTAATTAACCCATTGTCATCTTAAGGTACTGCAATACTAATTTATATCTACCAAGACTGTATTTTGTAAGAATAAATTTTACATTTAAAAAACAAATCAATCTAGGGACGCCTGGGTGGCTCAGTTGGTTGGACGACTGCCTTCGGCTCAGGTCATGATCCCGGAGACCCGGGATCGAGTTCCGCATCAGGCTCCCAGCTCCACGGGGAGTCTGCTTCTCCCTCTGACCTTTTCCTCGCTCATGCTCTCTCACTGCCTCTCTCTCAAATAAATAAATAAAATCTTTAAAAAAAATAAAATAAATAAAATAAAATAAAAAACAAATCAATCTAAATCCCCTAAAAGAGCTCTTCTAGAAGTTGGAGAACTAGATAAGGGTTTGCATCACTATCAAATTATATTGAGGGGTGCCTTAGTGGCTCGGTTGGTTAAGCTTATAATGTCGGATTTTTGGTTCAGATCATGATCTCAGAGTCCTGGGATCTAGCCCCGAGTCAGGGGCTAGGATTCTCTCTCTCCCTCTGACCCTCCCCCCATACTTGTGCTCACTTGAGTGCGCGCACACACACACACACACACTCTCTCTCTCTCTCTCAAATTAAAAAAAAAAAGGCATATTGAGGGAGCAACAAAAAAATTTTAAGGTATTTTTAATATATGAGTGGTGTTATGTTTATGGAAATATTTACCCTTCATTTGCACTTTTACATCTAACAAGATGATTCCAAGGAAGTGTGTTATTTGAGGAGCTAAATTACTTGAAGATGTACCCACAGAGCCTCTGAAAAGACAATGACATTCATTTGTGGCTTTTCACCAGCTGTGTGGCACTCATGGATTATCCACCAGACAGTGGCAGGGGAAACCAGGCCTGCAAATCTTAAAATATGAGAAAATTGTCTTGAGAATGGGAGGGGAACATATTGCAAAACATTTTGATTGTCTCGTCTCCCATAGGAGAATGCTACAGTTGAGTTCACCATTTAAAGACTTCATTGAATTGTTTATACTTTTGCATACATTGTTGACATTCAATTTGCCTGATTGAAGGAAAAAAAAAAAGGCACCATCACCGAAGCCTTGAAAGCAGTAGCTATCTTCACAGTCTCATGTAATACATAAACAAAACAACAAACATGATTTGATTTGAGTCAACACAATAAAAATATTCCATTAAACAAATATCTGTTGGGTAATCAATCTGTCAAAAGCAGAAGACAGTATCAAGAGGGTAACCTAGAGGGAGCAAAACGTTTTGACAAGTGGGGATGTTAGAAATGATTTCTACAGAGGTCAGAAATAGGATTTCTGATTTTCTTTCTGCCCTGATTGGCTATCAGCCTGTTGCAGACTGTGAAAATATCCATTTCTGTGTCCTTGAATTTCTTATTTCTGTCCCTTAAATTATTCTGAGATCCAGTAAATAGCAATCAAAACAGTGATATAAAATGACTGCCAAAAGGAAATTAACAAAATGATGGAAATCTTCCCAAGAGCATGGAATAGAGCAGAGGACAGAGTTTTAGGCTGGGTTACACTAGTGCCTTCCCAGCAACTTCGGCATGTTTTCCTGATATTGCTCTCAACAGCAGAAAAACTGTATTTTCTTCAGACATTTTGGAAAGTTAAACATTCCTTCAGGAATGCACACGAAGAGATTTTATCCTTCCTCTTTTTAAACGTATGCCGATTTTGGCAGCCAGTGTCTAGCATGAAAAGTTCATGAGAAGAAGTCTCTTGTCCATCTTTACCATTACAGTCGTAACACAAAGGAAAACACCTGGACACATGGTCGATATTCAGTAAATGTTCATGAATGAATAACTTCCACTATTAGGCTATAATGGATCACTAAAGACAGAAACACTTATTTCCTTGTTTTTAGCAGATATTTCTGTTCCCTAGATGACCAAGCAGAAGGTCACATCCAAACACATTTGGACATACTGCCTAACATTTTTACTATATTTGTAATTTCTTATAGGAAATTTCATTTTAAAAACCCTACTCATTTACCTTAGAATATCTGAGAGAAAATTTAATAAAATAATGGCACATCTTCTTAAAAACTTTGTAATCAGAAATCTTTAAACTGTAATGTAAATTGATAATAATAATATCTCCAAAGATCAGGGACTCACCCACCCAGATCATCTATCAGATGGCAAGGAAGAAGTTCTTCATCAAGTAGAAAGCTGGAGTAAGATCTTTTCCCACTCAAAATAAAATTGTTAAGTCAATCGTTTTAAGTTCTTAAGAGTTCCTTTGGCCTCTTTTTTTTTTTTTAAGATTTTGTTTATTTATTTGACACAGAGAGAGATAGATCACAAGTAGGCAGTGAGGCAGGCAGAGAGAGAGAGGGGGAAGCAGGCTCCCTGCTGAGCAGAGAGCCCAATGTGGGGCTCGATGCCAAGACCCTGAGATCACGACCCAAGCCAAAGGCAGAGGCTTAACCTACTGAGCCACCCGGCACCCCTTCCTTTGGCCTCTTAAATGCTTCTAATCTATCTATAATTTGCCTACATTAGGCATTCCATAATAGCCTTTGAATATGGATTTAAAGAGGATGCAAAACTGCAAGGAGAAAATGTTCTTGATCTCTAATCTGGAGGAAGACCTCAAACTCTCTGAGATGTGAGAAGGGAAATAACCAAAATATCAAAGAAGGGTTGTAAAGCAGCAGCAAAATGTTACCCATAAATTCTAATGCACTCCTATTTTTTAATAAAAGGGGATACTATTAAATTATAATTTTAAGGTGTGAATTTGCCCTGTCCTTATGAATAGAGGAGTATTCTTTTTTTTTTTTTAGAGGAGTATTCTTATTTTACAGTTAATTGCCTGAATTTTTCCCCTACAGACTTAACAATAGGCCTATTACCAATAATTCACTTATAGAGCGTAGGGAGTTTATCATTATATTTTATTATGATTTATTCTTTATCATGTTTAGACATTAACATATAGAAAAATTAATAAAATCATTCAATAAACTATGCCACAATAGAGTATCATTTGGGGGTACAGATTAATTCTCCCAGTCTTGGGTGAGTGGTTCTCTCTGGTGAATTTGACCTTAAATACAGCCAAACCACTCAGTATTTTGAAGACATTTGTTTAACATTCTTCATGGGATAACTTTGTCAGCACTGACAAAATGGATCTTTTTGAGATCACGTAGGCCCTTCAGATGTTTTATTTCAGTTTTATATTCTAGTATGACTTAGGCATAAATTTTTTTTTCTAAATAAAAACCAAGATGTCAATATACAGTAAAAGACAAACTGCTTACAATATCCACATCTCCCATTATATGAATTGTCCTGCCACAAAAAGAACAGTCCTGCGGAGACATATTTTCTGCCTTATAATCCTGCCCTTTTGTTGCCTCCAAAGAGTAACAGCCCAAACAGTTATGAGCAGAGATGTTTTCACCCTATGAGATTCTCACTTTCAGAAATTTGAAGAAGCCCTTATGGTAGTGAGCACAGAAGTTAAAAGGTCTTGAGGTAGAGAAAAGTCAAGAGGGTCCACGAGTGAGCTGAAGTTATGAATAAACCAAACTCATTAGTGAGCAGAAGATGAAACACACACACACACACACACACACACACACGCCCAGAGCCCTACATATATACGGAAATGATGCTGTGAAAGTAGCAGGAGGAAAAGGGAGAAGATACATGGAAAAGCAGACTGAGAAATAGCAGGGCCACATTAATTAAAGGTCATTAGACTAATGTAAAACTCCATGAATTCTTACTGTGAAGTCTCTGGAACTACCTTCAATACAGCACAACCTTACAGTTAAAAATATCTGTAAAGTCCACCCAGCAGTTCCTGCTTATTCTGAGAAACTCAGTTGTTCAGGCTTCCCTGGGTCCTGTAAGAGTTAAATGTACAGCTGAGGATTCTGTTTTCTTATTTCCATGTAGAACTTTACAACAGATGTCCTATTGTTTATGGATTTGAGTGACTCAGACCTGTAAGGCTCAGCTGCCTTTTGGGAGTCATACTGTCTTGGGGTGGTGAGCACTGCCCCTTACTCACCATGTGACTCAGGCGAACTGGGTTTAACCTCTCTGTGTCTTGGGGCACCTGGGTGGCTCAGTCAGTTAAGGATCCAACTCTTGATTTTGGCTCAGGTCATGATCTCAGGGTCATGAGATCAAGCTCCACATCAGGCTTTGCACTGGGCAAGGAGCCTGCTTAAGATTCTCCCCACCCCACTGACCCCATCACACACACACACACACACACACACACACACTCTTAAAAACAAAACAAAACAAAAAAAACCCCTCTCTGTGCCTCAGTTTCCTCCTCTCCACAAAAAGAATAATAACAGGTTGACATAAAGATTAAATTAGATAATACTAGTGAGTGGTTAAAACATTTCTGTTAGGTCTGGCCTGTCATAAACTAGCAATAAATACTAGCTACTTTTATAATCATATTTGTGATATCTAAAGAGTAACTCAAAAGAATGCCCTCTTTGCTTCCTCCTTAGTTCGTGAGCGAACCGTGAGACTGTTCAAAGGAACTGGTGATTATCCCTGGGGATTCCGAATTCAATTCTCCAAACCAATCGTGGTAACTGAAGTGGACGCTAGTAAGTTGTCTCACTATAGCAGCTTTCATTCAGACCAGAACAACTCAATCCAACTTCACACGAGATAATAAGTAGCCTTTGATACAGTCCCATAAGACACACACATGCAATAGAAGCAATTTCTAAATCTCAGTCTATCAAAAACTCATGGTGATTGAAAGTGCCCACATCATAGTCAAATACTTCCTAAAGGACCATGCTTTCCTGGTGGAACATGGTCCCCTGGTCGCCACAGGGCCTTGGTCTCCCTACAGAGTAGAGCCCTACCTGTAGCTGTGGAAACAGAGCTGAAGCTCTGGAGAGAAGAATGGTTTTACAGAGGCTGCAGCTGCCAATCTATTTGTCTTTAATCATTTCTGGAAGGAGTTCCATTCCCCCTAAATTATTTCCCTTACAGCTTCTCAGATTCCCTTCTTTCCTAACAAGCAGATTAGAAATTCACAAACACCTAAACAAAGTTAGATCCTTTGCTCCCTGATCTATGTAACAGGTGAATAATCTGAGATCAATGTTATGAAAAAATTAGAGCTAGAAGACTAAGATTGGATGGACGAAAAGATAAAGATATCTATACCCAGAATGTTGCATTAGGAAAGGCCTAATGAACTTATCACAGAGGGAGGCCCAGGTCCACTGGGGGATCTCTGAATTACATTATGGTCCCCATCTACACTATGAATTCACCAAGGTCAGAAACTATTTTATACATCATTTTATCCTCAGTACTTTGTGCAGTGTCTTAAGGCAACAGAGTAGATGCTCCAAAATGCTTGTTGGAAGACTCTGAGAACCTTAGGGCTAAAGGCTGGGGCAGCATGGGGCAGAGAGGAAGGGAGGAGTACCACCTCCCTTACAACCCTTCCTGCCTTGGCCTGGTGCCATAATTCCTTCTCTGGTGCCATGATCACCCAGGGTCACATTTCATTTTCCTTTGCTTGTCAGCATTCAGGTGTTCCTCCATTGTATGCTCTGTGATTCCATTGGGAATGTGTCCTCATATCTGTAAAAAAGTGGATGACCACTCAGCTCCGGTAAAGGCCAGAGGGGTGAGAGCTGAGCACATGAAATCGTCGCCTCCTAGTCTGGTGTTCCACAGTCCGGGGGACGCCGGTGGGAAACAATGGACTCAGACAATCACATGTTTTTTTACATGAACAGAGTATAACAATCAATTCTCAGTGCATGAGAATAGAGGAAAGAAATATTGAGTATCCAAGTAGAATGTGAAATATTCCTAATGCAACAAGGAAATTTTATAGTTTTAGAAGCTTTCCTAAGGAAAGTTCTTTGTACAAGTTACCACTTACGCCAGGTGATCAATGGCATAGATTTTGTGTAATGTAGAGGATTAGTCTCCTTTAAGCAAGAGGGGATTAACTTAGTGCTAAGTAACTTGGATATCTATTACACATTCATTGATGTTTTCTAAAAGGAAATTTACTTACTAATTTATCAAAATGGAAATCAAATTTACTTTAAATATAAAAGCCATCATATTCATTGGATGCCTGTTATGATATACTTTCTCCCATGTAATCTATGATATACTTTCTCCCATGTAATCTATGCAACAGAACTTGAAACTTGACATTATCACTTCCATTTAACAAATGAATATATGATGGCTCAAACTGGTTAAGCAACTGGCCTAAAGTTATACAACTTTATCACGACAACTCCCAGATTCAGATCTCAGAATTTCTGCCCCTGGAAACAGAGTTCTTCCCCTATGGCTTCTATCAGTTAGGACCTTCTGTTGCAACTTGAAGGAAATCTGACTGAAAATGGTTTAAGCAATGAAGGGGGTTGACTGGCTCACAAAAGTTGAAGGTTCTTAGCACAGGTGGTTGATTTGTTTCTGTGGCTCAATTTCATCAAAGGTATGAATTCTTTGACCCCAATTTCCTTGGTGTTACTAGCTTCCCATTTGGACTCAAAATGATTTCAGCAGTTCTAGCCTTCTAATGGCACATCAGAGTCATAAAGAGAGGGGGGGTGGGCTCCAACCCTCAAATGTCCTCAGGTTTCTGGGCCCCTCCGGAACAATGTGAACTATTTCACTTAAGCCAAATGCAAGGGGATAACATTGGCTGCCTGAGTTGCTAGGAAACCAGGGTACACTCCAGACTTGAGAGTAGAATAATGCTGCTTTACCTATTTCAAGCCACCACATAATGGAGAAGAGTTGAAGAAGATGTGAGAGGACATCAGGGAGCTCTGTAACCACTCAGCCTCAAGTTGTACTGCCGCCATGACACTCTGCGCCCACAGAGAGAAAACAAGTCACACAAACCAGCAAAGTATTACCTAGTACACACAAACGTGGTCTGTCTCTTCTTGGTTTATTATTTCCATCTAACCTCATTCTTTAAAAATTTTATTATTCTTATCAAGGACTTGCCTTTGAATGCATGGACCTAGTCCATTCTCAATTGTTAAGAAAAATGTTCGATACTTTAAAAACCACATCAACCCCTCTTAGTTAAACAGTTGAACTGACATCTCAAATACCTGTTTATGGTTAAGTAGGATTCATTGTGTTACATAAAATAATTTTTTCTTAATACACTCCATTAAGCTTAACTTACAGACCCATTTTTCGTTGCTCTGGGTAAGTTCTGGGATGGATCTTAATTTTATATAGTCTCTCTTAGACAATAAAAGCACTGTTGCTTTGTCATTAAAAGTCCATATCGTAATCATAGAACTACAGGTTAGTCTAGTGTAATAATCAAAATTTTTGCATTTTTATCCAATTTAGAATTTCTCTCCTCTGCCTGAGCCTGCCTCACAGGCTTGCAAGCATGGTTTATCTTCTTCACTATTTCTCATCTCTATTTTTCCATTCATCAGAAATCTCACCCTGACAGTTTCAAATGAGCCTTCCCATGGTTTACAGAAACATCAGTAAATAGGGAATTGATGCAAATTTCTTTAAGGTAATAAAAGGAGTTCCTTTTTCTCAGCTCCTATAGTCTGAGAAATAGTCATGAATAGGAAAATAGATGTGCAAAAAAATGGAGGAAATCATTATGATAGAAAAAAGAAAGAGAGCATACATAGAAAAAGCTTCTGAAGGTCTCACAATGGAGGTCTGGCACATGTGAGTGGAGACAGAGAAGGAATCAGGATTACGTAGTTAGAACCTTAGACTGCAGTGTAACTCTGAAAAATCCTGAAACAGGCTGATAGGAAGCCCCAGAGCAGAGTATTCTTTCAAGAAGCCTTGCCTTGGCCAGAAAGAGCCTGGCTCTAGTACACCCTCCAAATTCAGTCAGTGGCTGGAATTGGTGACTTCCTGGTGACAATGTAACCTCAGTGTAAGGTAAGACTATCAGAAAGTGTGGCAGGTGAAGGCATGTCTGGGCAGTGTAGATGTAAGGCCTCCATATAGGGTATGGAACAGGAAGCCCTTAGAAAGAAAAAAAAAAAGCATATTGATAATGATAGTTCTAATAAATGTGTAACGAATACCACTTGGAAAATAATAAATACATTAAAGAGCACCTAATTAACACCAGGAAAAACTTATATATCATTTTTTTAAGTCTTAATATTGAAAGATGTCAATTCTTCCTTAAACTGATCTATACGTGGAATCCTCATTAAAATTCTAGTAGAGTAGCTGCTTTTGTTTTTGCTTTTGTTTTATTGGTAAAGAAATTTTTCAGTGAGATTCTAACATGTTTATAGGAAAGCAAAGGGCCAAGTTATTAAGCTGAAAGTTCTCTGAACTGGGGGAAAAGCCTTATTGTTCTATAATTAGATATTAAAATGCAAATGCATGGATATATTTTTACTTTTTTAGGTGAATGAATGTCAATTGATGTTCTTTTTTCATTTTTTAATTAAATTTTAATCAGTTAATCAAATATGTAAGTGATTATTTAGCAAATAAATCCTTTAATGATTGTGGAAGAGAGGGGTTTTACCCAAGTGTTGGTGGAATTTGGCGGTAGAAGCATAGACCTCAAGTAAGTACGGGGTGGAGAGCAAAAGAGGAACTCATGTGACAAAAGATAAAAATTAGGAATTTTGCCAGGGTCAACCTTGTTTGACCTCTAGTGCCCCTCAAATTAACAAAAGTAAAAAATAGGGGCGCCTGGGTAGCTCAGTGGGTTAAGCCTCTGCCTTCGGCTCAGGTCATGGTCTCAGGGTCCTGGGATCGAGCCCCCCATCGGGCTCTCTGCTCAGCAGGGAGCCTGCTTCCCTTCCTCTCTCTCTGCCTGCCTCTCTGCCTACTTGTGATCTCTGCCTGTCAAATAAATAAATAAAATCTTAAAAGAAAAAGATACATTCAAAAGCAAAAAATAATTTTTGGCTTAATTATTTTTACATAGACACAAAGATAGGCAAGTTTTTATCATAGAGTCTCTTCTGAGTTTTTACTATGTTTTTAAAAGACCTCTGTCTTTAAGGAAATAAATGTTTATTCACAGGGAACGTATTCATGGATGTTTCCCATCTTCCCATTCTACTTTCTCCTCTCCTTCTTTTTCTCCATTTTCTCCCTCCCACTCCCTCTTGCCCTTTCCCTACTCTCTTCTACCTCTGACTTTAAAAGATCAGTGTTAAACAAATAAATAAAACTCATAAGGAAAATAAAAAGGACTACCCTTTAAAAGTCAAACAAGTCTGACTTGATAAGTTGAATCAGATTTTTACAAAATACCCAGAACACTTTCCATACCTGTCTTTCTAGATAACTAAAAGCAGTTTAATAAAATGTAATAATTTCTTTATTTTCTGATACCTTTGTAACTGTTCCAATGAGATTGTTAACTGTTTCTCGTCCATTCAAACGGAAAACAAATCACAATGTTTGCCTTGCAAGTGACTTTGTATTTAGGAGGCCCTGAGGTTTTGTAAAAGGAGGAGCTGAAGGATCTCTACAGTAGCAGAAACCGTATAATACAGAGTTAACCTAGGATTTTATTCAACATCAGAAAGTGCTGCCCTGGCAGGGATTCACGTAGCTGCTGAGTCTACTTCTCTTTTCTTTTTAATGTATTCCTCAATGCTGAGGAGCAACCTTTGAAATCCATTGTCTAGTCAAATATGCTAAATTAAGGGTTGAGGGACTTTAAAATTACACGTATTTTCAGCACTTCTGAAAATCTCATTCACACCACAAAACATTGTTCGGGATGCACTAGAAAGGCTTAATTATACACTGAAGATAAAAAGATAAAGCAGGGAGACCTGTAGGTGGGATGGAAATGATTATCCATAACTATACAGAGAGGGAGTTTGCTTGTAGCTTACATAACTAATTGCCCACACCCAGCTGGCATTTGCATGAACATTTTCTATGAAAGCCTAAATGCTTATGAGATCTGTTGGCATAAACAAAAGAAACAGATGTTCCAACTTTGATACCAAGCAAACTTGAAAAGAAAACTATACATTTAGGGTTGTGTAAACCATAGAGGAAATTATGGACAGGCCCATTTTTCTGGAAGTTGTAGAATTTAAAATGCTACTGTTATAGTACAATTTTTTTTAAATGAAAGGACAAGCCCCCCCTTTTAATTATAGGTTTTTCAGTTTCTCCATTATATGTAAATATGCATCAAAAGGGAGTAGCTCAGCATTTAACTCTTTATAATAAACATAAAACTATGCAGTCAAGTGTCCTATTAGCAAAACAAACTTAGAAAATCATGGTCTTGTTTTCCTACCACCTCAATCCTTCCTGTGCAATGCAGGATGTATATACTTCCATCTGCTCCCTGGAACGGCCTCAAGTAGATTATGTACTGTGTGGTATATTACAGGGTCACTTTGAAATATCTCCTTCCTCCAAGAAGCCCTACTGCCTCAAACTCTCACCATGATTAATAAAGGGAAAATTTGTAGGTTGCATTGCAGCATAGGGGAACATAGTCAATGCAATCTATAATTATAGCTAAAAGCAATCAAATGAGCTGTCAAGAAGGGTTACACTGCAGAAATAATTTTCTACAAACAAGGATCATTTTCACTGCAAAACAAAATAATACGAAGATAAATAACCCAATTTTAAAATGTGCAAAAGATTTGAGTAGAGATTTCTCCAAAGGAGATAAACAAATAGCCAATAAGCGCACGTGTGTGTACATGCGCGCGCGCGCACACACACACACACACACACACATACACAAATGTTCAATATCAGTAGGCATCAGGGAAATGCAAAAGAAACCACAATGAAATACTACTCCATACCCACTAGGATGGTCATAATCAAAAAGTCAAAAATAACAAATACAGGCAAGAATGTGGAGAAATCCACCATGTTCATACAATGCTGATGGGAATGTAAAATGATATAGCTACTTTGGAAAATAGTCTGTTCATTCCTCAGATAGTTAAATATAGAGTTACCCTTTGACCCAGCAATTCCATTCATAGGTATAAACGTAAGACAAATGAAAATATATGTCCGCAAAAAAAACTTGTGCCCAAATTCTCACGGCAGCATTATTTATCCAAAAAGTGAAAACAACACAAATTCCAGTCCACTGATGAATGGATAAACAAAATGTGCTAGACTTTGGTAATAAAACATTTATTCATCAATTAAAAGGAATATAGTGCTTGGTACAATGTGGATGAATCTTGAAAATATTTTGCTAAGTGAATGATGCCAAACACAAAAGAATAAATATTGTACAAATTCATTTACATGAAATGTCTGCAATAGACAAGGCCATAGAGGCCCGTGGTTGCCTAGAGCTGAGAGGTTGGGGGGAAATAGATTGACAGCCATGGTTATGGAGTTTCTGAGGTAACAAAAATGATCTAAAATTAGATTGTGGTGAGGGTTGCACAACTCCATGAATATACCAAAGACCATTCAATTTTACACTTTAAATGGGTGAAATATATGGTATGTTCATTATAACTTAACAAAGTTGTTAAAAAATGAGTTATTTCCACATTGATGGGTTATTCAAGTCAAAAAGTTGTTGTTTACTTCGGAGAGAAGACCTTTTATCAAAGTCTTCTACCTTTGATGATAGCAGTTTATGACTCTATTTGGTTAATCATTCAGCATGTACTGATCAGCACCAACAGCTCAAACATCCGTCTTCCATTTCCATCCTACTCCTTAAAACTATGTAATATCATTTACTTTCCCATCTAAAGATTTAATCATTTCTTGATCCTTGTTCTTCACTTCTCGAATAGACTAGGATTTAAAATGCTCTCATTGTGGTTATTTTTGTGCTGTTACTGTACAACCGTTGGCCATTTCCTCCACCTTAAAATTCTTCTCTTGCTTTTACTTATCTTATACTCTTGCTTCCATGTTCTCTAGGATCTACTTGCACCTTCTTTATGTTCTTCTTCGGCTCTTCTTTATTCTTCAAGATTTTGTCCTCAGTGTTCTTACTTTTTTCTTTATACTTGTCCCTTTAGTTATAAATTCTAAATCAATTTCTCAGGCCCTTCTCATTTCCTAGGTTTCAAAGTTATTTTTCTACCAGCTCAATGAACATTTTCTATTTTGTCTTTCATGGTTATTTCAGTTTATCAAAAAACACACAAATACATTCAGCCAACTTTTTTAAGCCCCACCATGTGCCAGAGATTATTAGGCATGAGAAATACCTAAATAAACAAATAAGAAAATTTATATGTCCCTGAGCTGCATATATTCCATTAAGGGTAGAAAGGCAGATATGCAAATAAGTACAATGAGGAGTTTTCTGTCCTATGATAGCATGTTACACCTCCCATTCATTTCCAGATCTTATTTCCAGAGTCACATTATAAGATTATATTTAATTCTTAGACTAATAATAGCCTTGCTTATCTTAATATTTTCCCATTCTAAATTAATCTTCTAAAAACCACTGCATATATATTTTCTGCTCACAAACTGTTAATGGATTTCCATTGTTGATGTATAAAGTACAAATTCATCTTTTTTTTTAAAGATTTTGTTTATTTATTTGACAGAGAGAGATCACAAGTAGGCAGAGAGGCAGGCATAGAGGGAGAAAGGGAAGCAGGCTCCCTGCTGAGCGGAAAGCCTGATGCGGGACTCGATCCCAGGACCCTGAGATCATGACCTGAGCTGAAGGCAGTGGCTTAACCCACTGAGCCACCCAGGCACCCCCAAATTCATCTTTACACTCATGACCCTTTACGGACTGGCTACCTTTCCAGCCTTATCCTCCACACTGCCCCTACCCACCCACAACCTCTGCTGTAGTTGCTCTGAGTCACTAAATTTTTTAAAAGGTTTTATTTACTTATTTGACACAGAAAGAGAGATCACAAGTAGGCAGAGAGGCAGGCAGAGATAGAAGGGAAACCAGGCTGCCTGCTGAGCAGAGAGCCCGATGCGGGGCTTGATCCCAGGACCCTGAGATCATGACCTGAGCCGAAGGCAGAGGATAACCCACTGAGTCACCCAGGCGCCCCTGAGTCACTAAATTTTTGGCATGTCTTAAAACATTCTGCTCATGCAACTTTGCTCAAAAAACTTTTCCTTCATGGATAGCTGACTATTTGAGATTATGCTAGCTTTGGCAACAAAACTGTATTAATGACTTAAGATGATAAAGCCTCATTAGTCTTTCACATTAATTGTCCAATGTGGATGTTCTTGGTTGGAAGGTGGCTTTGCCCCACATAATGTTTCAAGATCCAAATTCATTTATTCTTTTTTTTTAAAGATTTTTTATTTGTTTGATAGACAGAGATCACAAGTAGTCAGAGATGCAGGTAGAGAGAGGAGGAAGCAGGTTCCCTGAGACCATGACCTGAGCCGAAGGCAGAGGCCTTAACCTACTGAGCCACCCAGGCGCCCCTCAAGATCCAAATTCATTTATTCTTTTTTTTAATATTTTATTTATTTATTTGACAGAGAGATCACAAGTAGGCAGAGAGGCAGGCAGAGAGAGGTGGGGGGGGAAGCAGACTCCCCGCTGAGCAGAGAGCCTGATGCGGGGCTCAATCCCAGGACCCTGAGATCATGACCTGAGCCGAAGGCAGAGGCTTTAACCCACTG
>PISX010005018.1:0-113180 GCA_004024625.1 Mellivora capensis | reverse complement strand
CAAAAAGAAAAGAGAAAGGACCCAAATAAACAAAATCATGAATGAAAGAGAAGAAATCACAACCAACACCAAAGAAATACAAACAATTATAAGAACATACTATGAGCAACTCTACGCCAACAAATTTGACAATCTGGAAGAAATGGATGCATTCCTAGAGACATATAAACTACCACAACTGAGCCAGGAGGAAATAGAAGACCTGAACTTTCTTAGCCTCAAATGATCTTTTCTCACGTTTCAGAGAGGTATCTATTTAACGTAGGTATGCTGCGTGCCCACAACCTATGAAATAGCGGACTGAAGGCAAAAGTCAAGCGAATACACATTGATTGCCCCCTGGACGTCCCCGTAAGGACACCATGCAAGGATCCTGCCCCCAGTGTGGTCAGCTCCACCTGGGAGCTATTTCCAAATGGCAGTAGACAATATTCTAGAAGGACTGGAAGACTCAAGTCTAGCCAAGGGGCAACCCTCCTCCAGGTATTTTCTCCTCATGTCCTATTCCATGTTTTATGATATGCATATCTGCATCGTGTGTCATTATTTTGTCCCATTGCCCATTTTTTTCATGCACTGCTGATTCTTTAAACTGCAACCACCAAGAGGCACAAAAAATGGGTCTGACACATAGAGAACCGACTCTTATGAATGTTTTATTTACTTATATATCATTGTTATCAGCCTTCTCCCCCTGTCTCTGGTTACCTTTTCCACTTTGCTGGCCAGCTGACAATTAGATGAAGGATGGAAATAAACTGGCAGATTGCCTCTAGCTGCTAGACAAGGGTTCTTTCTTTCTGTGGTTTAGTTTCACAAAGCGTTCTGTAGGCATTGGAAGTTATAGTACAAAGCAGTTTGGTCTAAAGGTTGTAGCCCAGAAAGGTGAATGTCCCTGAAGGTCAGTGTCCTTGACATCATGCTGACAGTTTTTGATACGATGAAGTCACTTCTGTTGCATATTGTCCCTTTCCTGTTCTTGGAAAAATTATTTTGCAATGTAGTAGATTATTATTTTACATTTTATCTGGAAATAAGTCCCAGCGTCCCAGAGAATGTGCCTATTGGAGTCATACAGCACACAGCCTGGATGGTACAGTTTAGCAGCTCAAAGCAGGTACAAAATCACTCTGCATATAAGGGAAGCAGTTTTCTATTAATTCACAATGTTTTATTGTGCTTTTCTTATTATAAAAGTATTTCATGCAGAAAATGTGAAAAATATAGATAAGCGACAAAGGAATACATAAAAACCACTTGAATCTTGTCACCCAAAGATACCCACTGATAACATTTGATGTTACTCTTTAGCTTTATAAATGCATATTTTAAGATAAGCAGTATTGTGCCCTTCACAATATTTTTTTAAATTTCTTTTTCTTTCAGCAGTATATTCAAGCATCTTTTCACGTCATAACAATCTTCTAGAACATCACATTTCATGGCTGCAGAGTATTTTGTCATAAAGGTATATCATAATTTATTTAATGATTTTGTTTTTTAGGGATACTAATTTATCTCCAACATTCTGTCATTTTTAACTCTTCTGCCCTAAACATTGTTGTTGCTAAGTCTCTGTGCACATTCATAATATTTTTTAGGATTAAAGTTTAAGGGTTTTGATATTTTTTGCCCAACCAACTCTAAGAAACTTCTATTAGTGTACACTTCTGACCATTAAATCATATTGGGGACAAATAGTAGGGTGATAGATTATTTTAAAACTTTGCCAATTTGATAGATGGAAATAGTGTCACATATGCATCTAAATTTATTACTAAAATTAAGTAGTTTTTGGAATTTTACAATATACTTATTGATTTTTGTAACTTTTTTTTAAAAAAGATTTTATTTGCTTATTTGACAGAGAGAGAGATCACAAGAGGCAGAGAGGCAGACAGAGAGAGAGAGAGAGAAGCAGGCTCCCTGCTGAGCAGAGAGCCCAGACAGGAGCCTTCATCCCAGGACCTTGAGCCGAAGGCAGAGGCTTAACTCACTGAGCCCCTCAGGCGCCCTTCATTTTTGTAACCTTTTAAACTCCTTTGTTTTAATTTGTACACACACACACACACACACACACACACACATAAAAGGTGGGCTCTGGAGACAAGCTGCCTGGGGTCTAGTCCAACCTCTGCCATTTTAGAAAGGCCAACCCAAGACTATAAGAATATTAACTCTGTTTTTTTTTTTTTTTTTTTTTTTACCCCCCAGGGACTTTTGGGTGCAATTTATGTTAGTGGCTGAGTTGTCTACTCTCTATTTTCCCCTCCAGGTCCACTCCCTCTCCTTTTACAGCTGCTCTGGGCCACAAGAGGCTGCCCGAAAGAGCTCATAGTGGACTGCTGGCTTCTGGGTTTTGGTTGGATCCAGCCAGTGGGCAGCAGTGAAAGGGAGGAAGGGGAAATTGGAATAGTAGATTGAAGAGAGCAGCATGTGCTAGGCTGAAGTTTGGATTGAATTCCATACTTACTGGGAGACTGAGAAGGATTTTAAGTGGGGGAGGAAGATGATTATAGATCCAAGTGGCAAATTAAGACTGTTAATTTGACAGCACTGGACAGCTAGAGGAGAGCTGAAGGCAGGCAGAGTCCAGTGCGGAACAGCTAGAACAGCAGTGATCCCACTGCGTTGTGTTGACCACGAAGGAGGAAAAGGATAACTGATTTAAGAACCATTTCCAAATAAAGTGGACTGATCTTGGGGGTGGATATTTTAAGAGACTGAATAGTAGCACTGTTAGTATATAATATTGGCTGCTGCCTTTCTAGAGTGACACCCCATAGGGGTCTTTGCAGGGGGATCTGCCTGTGGCAAAGTTATCCTGTTACTAAAGCCAAACACTACTGTATTTTCTCTTTGGCTTGATTTCCAGGCCTTAGAATATTAGTGTCTTAAAAACGTATACTTAAAATGACTAATGTCTTTTTTTTTTTTCACTTAGCACTTACATATTTTCTCATTTAATATTTTTATTCCTGGTTGGCCTAAATGTCATCATGTGATCAGTTGAAAATCCTAGTGGGAGGCAACCTGGAACAGCGGCAAACATGGGCCATGGGGGCCGGGGAGCTTGTTCCAAGCAAAGTGGGGCAGCTATGTGTGTTGTCCTCTCACAGACTCTCCAGTCTGCTTGTGTGTTGCCTTTGCTAACTTCTTTATCCTCAAAATGGTTTCCTGGGAAATATGATTTCATCTGGGGAAAGCGTATAAAAAAGTGGAGGGGAGAGGGAATTAAACTGGCTTGAGATTTGTGGTAGATTCAGCCTCCTTTCCCATTGGTGCCACTTTTTCTTAGGCATTTACCGAGATAATAGCTTTGGTCTACTAATTTAGCGATGGTAAATGGTATTGACTACTCACCTTGGAAGTGACTTTAGATATTGTAATCCAGACTCTTTATTCTGCCCATGAGGGAAACAAAACTCACATCCCCCTTCTCTGTCCTCTTGGTCTCCTCAGATGGGAAATTTGGTTTCTGTGAATCAGCTCCATTAAATACTAATGGGAAAACATGGAGGTGCATGGTAAAGTGTGACAACCTTTATCATGAGCTCTGGAGCTCTCCTCCAGTCTGTTGGGGATTTCTCCACATTGACAACACCTATTTAGATCTTATATATGTTTTTATTTCTGAAGGTGTTGATTTTGGTGAGGACTAGAGCATGTTGGCGCCATGCAGGGAGGAAGCTTTACTCAGCAGGATTCAATAGGCGAAATGGAGGGGGAAGTTTAACTGTGACCTGTGGGACAAGAAGGCAAGATTTTATCTGGGAAGGCCCCTTTAAGTAACAGAAAGTCTGTAGGATTACCTCATTTTCAACAGAAAAAACTTGTAGGACAGCAACGCTTTTCAATTTACTGTGGTTTTAGATTTTCTTATTTGTATAGTTCTTCATTCTCCAAATTTTCAGTCATGAATGTCTTACTTAGGTATTCAGAGAAATTGACTTTATCTGCGTGTATCTATGTATATCACAATTTGTAAAAGAGAAAATGCTTGGGGGATGTAGCTCTGAAACCTTTGTGGGGGAATTTTCTAGAAGATTGAAAGGAAAACCCTAAAGTGCATTTCCTAACGTGTTCTGTGGGAAGCAATCCTGGAAAAACCATTCCCCGGCCAAATACATTTGGAGTGATGTGCTCCAGCCTCTTCTTGGAGGCTTGTAATGCCCATTAAGAGCTCTGGAACTTTCTGCAGGAAAATGAAGCAAAACACAATTCTGTCTCAATTCTTTGAACTCAGCGTTTCTAAACATATTTGACTGGAAACTGCTTTTTGTGTCTTAATAGTCCAACAAGACCACTATTTTTTGAAACATACTTTGGGAGAGCGCCTGTGAGTTCCACAGAAAGTCTCTGGGTCTCAGGATAGGCCTCTGGTGCCTGAGGCAAACCGAACTTTGTTGGTGTCCAGGAGAATACCAGCTCAAGTGGATATTATTGTGTGCCTCGAAGGAGAAAAGTCCTGAAAGCACGCACCTTGGAGTAGGAGGGGAGGCCTGTTCATGAGGAAGGTTAGACTAATGGCCCGTTGGCGGGAGCTGCACTTGGATTAGCAGAGCTTGGAGGGCCTTCTCTTCCCTTCTCCTTGGCTGACTTCCTGAGTTGCCGCCCAGGAGCGTGGTTGCAGCCGCTTCCTCAGCCAGGAGGGGGCGCCTCCCTTCCCCGCTGGAGGCCCAGGGAGCGGGAATCTGCAGGAGCTGAGCGGGTTAGACCTGCTCGGCGCACTTCTAGGTGCCGTGGGGCTGCCGAAGAGACCACTCCTTTGTTCCTTTAGGAAACCAACAATCCGGTTGAGGACACCAGGCATATATACATATGAGGTGTCGGAAAATATCCGATTATGATTGTGTGCTTTGTTGTGTGATCGGATTTTAAGGTATTGTATGCATTTAGAGAAGAAGAGGACATCAGTGAGCCTGGGGTAATTAGGAAAGACTTTACCAGTGGGGCAGGAAGTAGAGCCTGAGAAATGAATAGAACTTGAAAAGGTAGAGAAGAGAGAGAGGGGAAGGCAGTCAAGCAGGGGAAAAGCCTGGAAGAAACATGATTTGTCTAGAGGCAGCATTACCCAGCACATCAGGAAGCCTCAGGCCACTCTGAAAGGTGCTACACTCAGCAGGATTTTTAACTAGGTTATAGGGGTGATTGTAGAGCTGAGTATACCCTGAGTCTCCCCGAGTTCCTCAGTGACCACCCTTGTCTCTTCTCTGGTGTGGCAGTTATGCCCAAGTAGCCCATTCGTAATTTCCACTTAATAGCTTGCTCTTAAGTACTGTGAGCGTGTCTTTTTTCCCGGGAGGACTGTGAGCTCTTTGAAGGCATAAGCAAAATGATCTCATTCTCTGCTTCCCCTTTCCCTTCTACTTGTTTGCCCTAAGCATATCACACAATGTTTAGCATAGAGTATGCGCTCAGTAAGTGTCTGCCGGTAGACCAGATGGATTCTGAATAAAACTGGTTGCTTAGATGTATATCTGTGACTTCGTTAGGTCGTCACTGACTGTTGGTGTCCCCATTCCATTGGAGGTGAAAAGGGAGGAAGGGGCATCAAGACACCTTCCAAGGCTGTACAGCGTCGGATAGCTAGGGAGCCTCGCTAAGAATCTAATTCTCTCTTGATTGTCTGCTCAAGTCAGTGTCTTGTCTGAGTCCTGAGTCTGAGTTCAGTCAAGTTTGGGGGGTGTGTGTGTGTGTGTACATGTGTGCACGTGTGCGTGTGTGTGTGTGTGTGTGTGTGTGTGTAGGTGGGACTGGAAGGGCAAGGAGAAGGTGCGAAAACAATTAAGACATAGTCCTACCCTCAAAAGGCTTACACTCTGGTAAGAAGAACCAGGGTGAGAACTATCATCTATAAAGGAATTGTCAGCCCGCCTTTTGGGGTGTAAGGGCAGAAGGGGCCAATTCAGCTACTTGTAGGTAGTGACATGTTCAAGAAAGATGAGTTGGAATCTCTTGTGTTGCTTTCTGTAGAACAACGTTTCTCACTGACGCTGACTAGCCCGCAGCCACCTGGGCCTTATGGTTCCTTCCCCTCGTGCCCTGGGACAATGACAGGAAGGTTCTGCCACTCTGCTTGGCAATTCCAGAGCAGACTGTGTACCTCCAGGCACAGGCCACCAGATGGTGCAAAACAAATGAAACAGATGTCGTTGAGGTCTCTTCAGCTTATCAGACCCAAAATTGGACAGCTGTGGAGAGAACTTTCTGGGAATTTTCCACTTCTGAGTTCATCCAGAATGGTATGAAAATGCACCCTTGAGGCCTGAATAGAAAGTTTAGAGTAGATTTAGGGATTAAAAAATCGTGTGTGTGTGTGTGTGTGTGTGTGTCCGTGTGTGTTTTCTATGTAGGCAGAAAGAAAGTACTTCCCTTCATGAGGAGACTAGGAAACTTCTTGTCCTCATCCCAAGTATTCTTACCCCTCCTAGCTCAGGGCTAAACTTCAATGCTGCAAAATCATAAAACTGTTCAGCTGGTAATACCCTAGGGAGAAATAATACTGCCTTATATTATTTAGAGCCTTGCATGTACTTTCTAATTTCTCTCCCTCCCTTCCTCCCTTCCTTCCTTTTTTAAAAATTTTATTTCCAGTGTTGTTAACATACAGTGTTATGTTCATTTCAGGTTTATAGTATAATGATTCAGTAATTATTCATATGACTCAGTGCTTACCATGATACTTGTATTCCTTAATCCCCATCACCTGTTTCACCCATCCCTCGCCCACCCCCCCTTTGGTAAGCCTCTGTTTGATCTCTATAGTTAAGAGTCTATTTTCTGGTTTGTCTCTCTTTTATTTTAAAATTTCCTTTGTTTGTTTGTTTTATTTCTTAACTTTCACATATAAGTGAAATCCTATGTTATTTGTCTTTCTCTGACTTAGTTTGCTTAGCATTATATCCTCTAAATCCATCTGTGTTGTTGCAAATGACAAGATTTCATTTTTTTAATGGCTGAGTAATATTCCATTGTATATGTATACCACATCTTCTTTATCCATTCATTTATCAATGGGCAGTTGGGTTGCATCCATATTTTGGTTATTGTAAACAATGTTATAATAAACATAGGGGTGCATATATCTTTACAAATTAGTGTTTTCATATTCTTTGTGTAAATACCCAGTAGTAGAATTACCAGATCATATGGTAATTCTATTTTTAAATTTTTCAGGAATTGGGGCACCTGGGTGGCTCAGTGGATTAAAGCCTCTGCCTTCGGCTCAGGTCATGGTCCCAGGGTCCTGGGATAGAGCCCCACATAGGGCTCTCTGCTCGGCAGGGAGCCTGCTTCCCCTTCTCTCTCTCTGCCTGCCTCTCTGCCTACTTGTGATCTCTGTCTGTCAAATAAATAAATAAAATCTAAATTTTTGAGGAATCTCCATACTGTTTTCCACAGTGGCAGTACCAGTTTGCATTCCCACCAATAGTACATGAGGATTCCTGTTTTCTCCACATCCTTGTCATCACTGTTGTTTCTTATGGTATTGATTTTAGCCATTCTGCCAGGTGTGAGGTGACATCTCATTGTGGTTTTGATGTGCATTTCCCTTATCACCAGTGATGATGAACATCTTTTCATGGGTCTGTGGCCATCTGTATGTCTTTTTTGGAGACATGTCTGTTCATGTCTTTTGCCCATTTTTAATTGGACTGTTTGTGGTTTTTTGGGTGTTGAGTTGTATAAGTTCTTTACATACTTTGGATACTAACCTTTCATTAGATATGTCATTGGCAAATATCTTCTCTCATTCTGTAGGTTGCCTTTCAGTTTTGTTGATAGTTTCCTTTGTTGTGCAGAGCCTTTTATTTTAACGTATTAGTCCAAACATACTTCTGATTTCATTAGAACTTCCCAACAACCCTGTGAAGCAGGTGATGCTATAGTCATTTTATAGATGAGGAAACCAAAGGGTCAGAGATAGATGAGAGTCCCAAGATGATATACTTGGTTAGTGATCGAGCTGCTGGACAAAATGGAGGTCTTTAAGTGTTGAATCTCTGCTTCTCTGGACTGAATTCGCTCTCTAAATGATTGGAATCCAATTTTTTAAAAAAGTAAATGGTGAGAGGGAGAAGGAAGAGAAGGCTGGAGGGGGTCAAGCTCGTGATAGAGGAGAGAAAGGATGGTATAAGGAAAGACTAGGGGCCCAGAGACAAATGTGCTTCTACAAGTGTTCTTGGAGTGAGTGTGTGTGTGTGTGTGTGTGAAAGAGAGAGAGAGACAGAAGCATAGTCACATATGTATCCATGAACACAGAATGAGCATTACCTTATGTAGATACTTTTTTACCCAACTTGGTTGTACTGGACTTTGACCATAGCAGTGAAATATACCAAAAAATCAAGTTTCAATAAGAAATAATAGAAAATAAACAGATAAAAGCTCCTTCCATGTTAAATCAAGGCTGCACCAATTTCCCAGTGCAGTACAGGGCCAGGCCCAGGAAACATGCTTCCCATGCCCTTCCCTATTCTCCTCCCTGAACTGTCTGTGTCCCTCCCCTACCAATGCCCACATGGGGAGCCTGTTGTAAGCCCCTCCTCATACATGCTCTGCATTTCTCTTTCTTGCCTACCCCTTGGCAGTACCTGCCAAACTGTCACAGCCCTCAGAGCCAACTAAACGACCAACAGATCCTTTGGAATCATCTGTGCTAAATATATTAGTGAATGGTAATGATTTAATGACCCACTCCTTCTGAGTAACACAGAAAAGAAGAACTTATTTCATTCAAAACATTATGCACAGTTTAAAACAAAGCAATATGGAAATTTCAGGCAGATATTGGCCAGGACTTCAAGGCTCCTGGAGACTTCTCAGAATCCTGCACATCACTCCAACTGTCTGTGCGGCCTGTCCACGGGGTCAGCCTGTGGCCTGCCCATAGAGATGTTTTCTGGCAGGGGATTGCATTTAACCAGGCAAAGATACACACTTGTCTTCTCCTTTCTTTCTTGTTTCAGTGCCCTTGGTCTAGTTAAGACTTCCAGGACATCCAATCTGGATTATTGTAATAATCTCTGTATTGTGCATTTTGTCTCCAGCCTCCTTGTCCTTTTATCTTAGATGTGGCTTCCAGAAAATTTATTGTAAAACAGATAGGATCATTTTACTTTCCCTCTTGGAAATCTTAAATGCCTCCCCATTTCCCTTTTTGTTTTTTTAAAGATTTATTTATTCATTTAGAGAGAGCGAGTGTGAGCACATGGTGGGGGAGGGGCAGAAGAAAAGGAAGAGAAAGTCAAGTGGACTCTGGTCAGTGTGGAGCTGGCATGGGGCTCGATCTCACAAACCTGAGACTAGGATCTGAGCTGAAACCAAGAGTCAGGTGCTTAACCAACTGCACGATCCAGATGCACCCCCATTTCCCCTTTTAAACAAAAGCTATGATGAGATATAATACACCATACACCAAAAATTCATCCATTTAAATTACACAATTCAGTGGTTTTTAGTATATTCGATGCAGCCATCATCACCATTATGGGCTCAACTGTGTGCCCCCAATACTCATATGTTGATGTCTTAACCTTAATGATTATATTAGGAGATAGGTCTTTTAATAGTTAATTAAGAAAAGATGAATTCATATGATGGTCCATAATCTAATATGACTGGTGCCCTTATAGGAGGAGGAAATTAGACACAGACCACCCACACACTGAGGGGCCAACAAATGTAGGCACAGAGGCCAAAGAAAGTTCTCAGAATAAACCAAACCTGATGACACCTTGATCTTGGACTTCCAGCCTTTAGAACTGCAAAACAATAAATATGTGTTGCTTAAGTGCCCCAAGTCTGTGTATTTTGTTATGGCAGCCCTAAAAGACTAATACAACCATATTTAAGTTTAGGATATTTTCCTCATCCCCAAAAGGAAACATATACCCCGTATAGTCCATTCCTCACTTTTCTCTATTTATCCATGTTGGAGCATGTGTCTATATTCATTTCTTTTTGTTGCTGAATGACATTCCATAGGTACACATACTGTATCTTATGTATCCACTCATCAATTGATAGGCTTTTGGGTTACTTCCAGTTTTGGGCTGTGAATAAATCTGTTATAGAACATTCATGTACAGATTTTTTTCTTATATGTGGACATATGTTTTTATTTTTCTTCTGAATGTACCTTGGGGTAAAAATGCTGGGTCATATGGTAACTTTATGTTTAGCATTTTGAGAAACTGCCAAACTGTTTCTTGAAGGGGTCGTACTATTTTGCATTCTTATTAGTCACAAATGACGTTTCTAATTTCTCCATGTCCCTGACACTATAACCCTAGTGGGTATGAAGTGATGTCTCTTGGGGTTTTGCTTTACATTTGCCTAATGGCTAATTTTGTTTTGAACATTTTTTCATATGTTCATTGGCCATTTTTGTATCTTCTTTAGGGTAATGTCTATTCAGATCTTAATGGGCTTGTCTTTTTATTATTGAGTAGTAAAGTTTTGTTGTATATTCTGGAAATAAGTACCTTATCAGATACATGATTTACAAATGTTTTTTCCCATCTTGTGGATTGTCTTCTTAGTTTTTAAATTGTATCTCTTGCAGTACAAATGTTTTTAATTTTAATGAGAAAAAATTTTCTTATTTATTTTATTTTATTTTTTGTTGGTTTTTTTTTTTTTTGTGTGTGTGCTTTTGGTGTTCTGTCTTCTAAGAAACCATTGCCTGATCCAAGATCATGAAGATTTACTCCCATGCTTTCTCCTAAGACTTTCATAGTTTTAATTCTTACATTTAGGTTTATGACTTATTTTGAGTTGATATTTCTGTATGGTTTTAGGCAAAAGGTTCTACTTCATTCTGTTGCTTTTAGATATCTAGCTATCCCAGAATCATTTGTTGAAAAGACTTTTCTTTCTCCATTGAAATTTTTTGGCGTGCTTATTGAAAATAAATGGACTATTAGTGTGAAAATTTATTTCTGGGTTCTCATTTCTATTCTGTTGATCTATCTTTATGCCAGTGTCTATCTTTATGCCAGTACCATGCTGTCTTGAGTACTATAATTTTATTTTATTTTTAAAGATTTATGTATTTATTTTAGAAAGAAGTAGAGAAAGAGTATGTGCATGCAGGATGGGGGGTGGAGGGGAGTGGCAGAGAGAGAGAGAGAGAGAGAGAGAGAGAGAATCTCAAGCAGACTCCTCACTGAGCACAGAGCCCAAAATGGGGATCCGTCTCACAACCCTTGAGATCCTGACCGGAGCTGAAATCAAGAGCTGGATGTTTAACTGACTGAGCCACCAGGTGCCCTTTGATTACTACAACTTTAGAGTAAGTTTTGAAATAAGGAAGTATAAGTCCTCCAACTTTGTTCTTATTTTTTTAATATGGTTTTAGCTATTCTAGGTCCTTGTATTTCCACATAAATTTTAGGATCAGTTTGCCACTTTCTACAAAGAAACAACTGGAATTTTGATAGATTTATATTGAATCTGTACAACAGTCTGGGAGTTCTGCCACTGTAACAATATTGTTTTCTGATCCATGAACATGGAATGCCTTTCCACTTGTTTAGATCTTTTTTAGTTTTTTCCAGCAATATTATTCTATAGGTTTCAGTGTAAAATACTTCCATTTCTTTTGTTAACATTCCCCTCACTGTTCTATTTTTTTATTCTATCATATAGGGAATTTTAAAAAAATTTCATTTTTGGATTATTTGTGTTAGTTCAGAAGTACAATTGATTTTTGTATATTAATTTGTATCCTGCAGCTTTGCTGAACTTGTTTATTCAAATTGTGTTTTTAGTGGATTCCCTAGTGTACAAGATCATGCTATATGTGAATAGAAAAGAATTTTACTTCTTTTCCTACTGGGATGCTTTATCTTTCTTCCATCCTCCCTCCTTCCCTCTTTCTTCATTTCTCCTTCCCTCCCTCCCTTCCTCCCTTCTTTCCTTCCTTACTTCCTCTCTCACTCTTTCTTTCTTCCTTCCTTTCCTCTCCTCTCCTTTCCTTTCCGTCCCCCTCCCTCCCTCCCTGCCTCCCTCCTTTCCTTCCTTCCTTCCTTCCTTCCTCTCTTTCTTTCTTCCTTCCTTCCTTCCTCTCCTCTCCATCTCCCTCCCTCTTTCTTTCTTTCACTCTTCCCTCTTCCCTTCTTCCTTCCTTCCTCCCTCCCTTCCTTCTTTTCCTTCTTTCTTTTTGTCTAAATACCCAGTCTGGATTTGTGTGCATCTGGAAAATGAATAAGGGTAATACAAAACCCAAAGGAGAAGAAAAGGAGGGATGGCTATTTAACATTTTCTTGGAAAATAGCTTATAAGAGATGGGTCCTTTGAGTTTTCCTTCTAAATCACCCAGCATAGGAAGCTAGAAGGATAGGTAAGGCACTTTTTAAAGAGAAAAATTGCTACTCACTAGGAAGGATTTGAATTTGACCGAGTTGTGGCTATGTGTTGCTTTGGTCTGCCAACAACTTTTACTTTATTTTCTAATAAAAGCACCCCTTTCCTTTGAGGGAATTTCTCCTCCTCCATTTGTCATGTTCAAGAGAAGCAGTTAATTATAGTTCTTACACACCCATCCTCACAGATGTGGGCCTGTTCAGCTCTCCTTCATAGGCTGTGAATTTTACTATGTTCCTATGATAAATATCTTTTTTTCCTTCCTTAGGTCAAGGTTTGTTTCTGTTGATTGCAATTAAAAAATCCCTAGATACCCAGACACATGTGGTAGGTGTCTCTTTAAAACTTCATCATAGCTGATGGACCCCCCTAACATGTTATAGCATTATGAATCAAACACCATTGATAATAAAGCATAATCTATTTTAAATTCAAGGATAGAAAAAAGAGAAAGATTCTAAATTTAATTTAAGAGTGCTTGATACTACTGATCTTTTAAATCCTTAGTACAGAGGAAATATTGAAAACACACCAGGATGCCAGAATGACTAAATTTAAATTTAACAGGAGACTGGAAGGAGAGTAGAAAGAGGCTAAGCTATTCCTTTAGAGGAAAACAAAGTGCTAACTGTAAAGAAGTATTAGCTGTAAAGAAGAAATCGGTATAAGAAAACCCTGCACACACCACCAAAGCAACTTCTGTGCCCCACTGTTTCTTCTTCAAATCCTACCCTGCTGGGATTACAGGTCTTTCCCCCATCCTGTCCCTCTCCCTGCACCCCCCCCTCCCCAATCTGTGCCAGGCCTGATACTACACTTTGTTTGCATCAGGGCTGTGGTCTGCCAGTTGGAGCACCCCCTGCTGGCAGGTTCCCCAATGTCCTGCTTCCCCCCACCCCCCAGGGTTCTTCCTTCCCTGACTTTCCTCCTGACCCATCTTTCTGGCCCAGTCTCCCTCTCCAGCCACAGTCTGCTCTCTGTGCTCTGTTGCTGGGCCCTCTGCTGATATGCCAGGGCTCTTCTGTTACTGTCCCCCTTCTGTTCTGTCCCTACTCTAGTTTCTCAGATATGGTAGGACTCTGGATTTCCCTCTGGCAGAAAAGGTAAGTCTTTCAGTACATCTTCCCACAACCTTCCTCCAACAAAACCAACCTGACCTCCATTCACAAACGTGAGTTCTGTTGGTAAGCATTTCCATTCAGTGCTTCTCAGGGCTCAGAAAGCAGAAGATCTCTGGATCAAACACAGGGTCTAATTTTCTAATGTCAGGATGAGAAGGGACATACCGAGTAGTCTAACCTTCCATGCAGCAGCTTTGGCTGAAGTCCCGTACACTTTCTGATTCCCAGACATCTCAATGGAGGACTCCAATCGACCTCATGCTCTTATGGCTCTAGCTCCATAACATGCTACCAACCACCAGAGCATGTGTTCTTCCACCCTCTCTCCCCATTGCTTTTACCCCAATATCTCCACCTGCCTTAGGCGGAAAATTCCCCTTACACCTTCAGTAAATTTGCTCTATGGCTCCAGCTGCCTTATCTCCCCATTCTCACCACCTAGATACATGCAGTAACTTGCAGTGACATTGTGATGGTCTCTCTCATGAGCAACTCTAGACCATCAGGCTTCCCTGTGAAAGTATATTTTTTGGGATTTCACATGTTGAGAAGACATATTGACCCTATAGTGCAGAGTAACTTTGACACATCCCCAACAAATCTATTCATATCAGCAGATTCCTTCAGCTCTAAAGGTAAGTGAGCACAGCAATGCATGACTGATTCCCGTTACCCTTCCTCCAAACATCTACTGCCTGAACTTTGAGAATAACTATCTGTGCACTTCACAAATTCCTTAGAGAAAAGGGGAAGGAGAGAGAGGGCACATGAGTCTGAGAGAATTTAGAGAGGCATCCCAGAGTTTGGGAAATGAATTCCTCATACTTCATTTCATTACTTTAAAAAAATTTTTTTTAAAGATTTTTTTCATTTCATTACTTTTAAACAAAAGATGGAATTCAAGATGACAATGGAAGAAGATGGATATGGACAAAATATGACCAGTTTTAAGAAAGGTTTAATACTGTAAGGCTATCTGAAAGTCCCAACAAAACATGCCACCTTTTTGACAACTGAGGGAGGGATTTTTAAACAAAGTGAATAAGGAACATCTTTAAACAAATCAGAATGACTGACACATATATCTTGCATAAGACAAACCGATTCAAGTTTGGAAAGATTCATAGATTAGATTAAGGTTCAGTTGGTATTTATTAAAAGCTTATTATACATAAAAGTTTATAACTGAGGATTTCACACATATATAATCTTACTGAATGCCCCAAATAATCTTATAAAATTGTCATCATTATTCCCACTTTACAAATGAGCAAATTGAAGCTTGAGCCAATTAAATTCTTTCTGGCCAAAGTCAAGAGTCAGATGAAATCCTTTCTAATGTTCTCTGCCCCTCCCCCCAGCTATAACTAGGTATCATTGACAAATAAAATTGGAAGACATTTAAAGTGCACATGATGGTTTGAGGTACATGTACATTGTGACAGGATCCCACCCCATCAAATTATTTAACACAGCCATCACCCCACATATTTAACTTATTATTTTTTTGGTGAGAATATTTCGATTTTACTCTCTGAGTAAACTTTATTAAAGGATTTATTAATTTACTTTAGTGAGAGAGAGAGTGAGCCTGAGCAGGGGCAGGGACAAAGGGAGGGGGAGATAGAGAATCTCAAGGGGACTCCCTGCTGAGCCTAAAGACTGACCCGGGGCTCGATCCCATGATGCTGATAGCATGACCTGAGCCAAGCCAAGAGCTGATCGCTTAACAACCTGAGTCACCCAGGCACCCCTCTGAGTAAATTTCAATTACAAGTACAAAATACAGTACAGTGTTATTAATTATAGTCACTATGTTACACACTAGATCCTCAGCCTTATTCATCCTATTACTGAAATAAATCTGGATCTTTTTACCAATCTCTCCCTATTGCTCCCACCAGCGCCCAGCAACCGCTGTTCTACTCTCTGTGTCTGAGTGGAACATTTTCTTTCTTCTTCTTTTTTTTTTTTCAAGATTCCACATGTAAGTGATACCATCTTCCTAATGTTCATGAACCGTTGCAAAGCCAGTACAATTACTAAGATCCAACAGAAGCCAAAGGAAGTAACTGACAATGAAAAATGAGCAGAACCCTTTCTCCAACGAGGAGGAGTACTTGCAGGAAGGCAATTATACCGTTGCCTAGGGGAAAACAGAAACTTTCTTCAAGGATGGTGCACAGCACTCATTTGCCAAGGCCCTGGGGTTTCAGAGGGGCACTAGATCTAGGCCTGAGCTCATGACCATCCATCAGGCAGAGGCGAGGGCCCTGGGAGAAGGGTGCACGCCCACTCCCTTACAGAGAATGGAATCCATACCTATTGGAAATATGACAGAATGATGTATAACACATGAACTCAGCTCATAAGTTGTCATGTCTTTTGGTGACCTTGTAAAAGGTACAAAGGTTTTTTTTTTTTTTTTTTTGTCATGTGGAAAATGAAAACAAAGTAAAATTATGCACACTTGTATAACTTGTCTGTGTCTGCCCACCCTGGGGCCTGAATGGAGGCAGAGCTCACCTGGATTGGCAGGCAGGGGGCCCCCCTCCTCTTTGCTGGCTATCCCTGTCTGGTAAAGTCACCTTAGGGAGATACCCCTCTCTCCACCACACCTACTCCTTACCAAATTAAACTACTCTGAGTGCAGCCCTATCCCGAGCCAGACATTTTCTTTATGCTCTGCTTATGCCCCTTTCCTTTCCATGGGGGGATGAATCTCTTTACTTCAAAATAAGGGACACTGCTTTAAAACAATTGTTTTATTAGGGCACCTCGGTGGCTCAGTCAGTTAGGTGTGTGCCTTCGGCTCAGGTCATGATCTTGGGGTCCTGGGATCGAGCCCCATGTGGGACTCCCTGCTCAGCAGGGAGTTTGCTTCTCCCTCTCCCTTTGCCCCTCCCATCACCCCCACTTGTGCTCTTTATCTCTCTCTCAAATAAATAAATAAAATCTTAAAAAAAAACCCAAACCCCAATTGTCTTATAGAATGCAGACGGTATAATATCTCAGATTAGAGTGAAAATAACTGATGTGCAAGCTCTTTTGCTTTGGACAGAGCCAAGGAAGGTGTTCATGATGTACTTTAGTGTAAGAGAACTTTGTGGCCTAGAAGACAGGAGATGGAGATGTCTGGCATTCAGGATTAATGGGTAATTTAGATGAGAGGTGAGTAAAGTGAATCTGTCTGACATTATTTAATGAGAAGATAGGTAAGATCAAGTGTGTGGAAGCCTTAGGTAATGTGCCAGGCACAAAGAACCTGGAGACACTGATGAACAGAAGTTGGGAAGTGGCAGAGAGGGAGGAACTAGCGAAAAGGGAAGCCACACAGCTGAGGAACCCCTCACATACTTGGTGGATTTTTCAAGGGTGAACCCCAGGGGCTCAGAGAGTTGGAGATTCTCAGTGTGGACTAGTTTCCTTAGTGTTCTTCTTTTGTCAGTTGAGAGGGTTTGATGGCCATGGATGACACTGACTGTTCCAATGACACAAATACTTCATTTTTCCAAGTGAAAAATCAGGTAAAGACTGGTTTCTTGTGAAAGTCCCCTTGATAATGACAGAAGGACCATGCTGTTTCCTTTCAGGCAATGTAGGGTCTCCCTCCAGGCCCCTGGAAGATGGCGGATTACATGGCCTGCCTGTCCCAACTGCAGACTTAGGAAAATGTGGTCACTCTCGAGATTACTCAGGTGGAATTTTGGACACATCTAGGAATATCAGGTCAGCAGCTGTTTCTGGTTCAGCTGTCACTCTCCCTTCTTTAGGACCATCCAGAGGAAGAGAATCCAGTAGTAGAGAAGAATTGCCCAACTGTTAATTCTCTTCATATCAGGCTGTTGGACAGAGTTTTTGAGAAGGAAAGGTTTTGTTGTATTCTGTAACATTACTCTGGAAAGTTTAGTTTCTGAGATGGTGCACAATTGACTTTTGAAGTAGTGATTGGTTTCACCACTGCAGGTGTGCTCTTGGACTTTAATTTTGGCAGAGCAAGAGGGCACCTGAAGACTGCAGTCTTGACTCTAGAATTTCTACATTGGCGAGGCCTTGGGTAGCGACCTGCTTGCAAGCATAGTTTAGGGTAAGACAGAAGCTTACCTTGGCTGGGCTTGGGGTGAGTTAGGTTTAATAGATACATTGCTTTCAGAGAGTATATTTCACTGGGATGGCTTGGAGATCATATTCTTTCTGATTATGCAAGTGGGCACACAGCTCTGTTAGCACTCTCATGGTGTTAACTCTTACAAGATGATGGGATGGGGAAGGGGCAATTGCTTGTTGAAGTGTAATGGACAGTACATTAATCAAGGAAGTTAGGAGATGTGGGTTTCAGTCCTAGCTCTGCTAACAGTCCCGCTTAGACAAATCAGACTCTCCTCTCTCTAAGTGGTAGGTTAGTTATGTTTGAAAAGAGGGAAGTAATCTAGGTTAGCACTGTCACATAGAAATATAATGTGAGAAACATGGAATTAAAAATTTTCTAGCAGGCACAATTTAAAAATCAAAAGAAACAAGTAAATTTATAATCACTTTAACCCCATATATCCAAATTATTACTGTTTCAACAGGTAATCAGTATAAACATTATTAGTGAGACATTTTACATCCAATTATGTATTAGCTTTTCAAAGTCTGGTGTGTAGTTTACACTTATGACAGATTGCAATTGGACTAGCATGGTTTGAGTGCATAGTGGTCCCACATGGTCAGGGGTTGCCATATTGGACAGCATGAATTTAGATGATGTCTGGAGGTCTATCCAGTTCTAACGTTCTATGATTTCATGCCAGGCCACCCCTGGACTGCTTTGCCTTTTTCTAAACCATGTTTCTTTTGGGTTCTCATCTCTGGAAGACTCCAGTGTCAACCTGAACAGGAAGAATCATTTGTGACTAGACCCTTCTGCCACAGAGATGCTGTAGACCTCCCAGGAACAAAGCAATTAACTCTTCTGCTTACTTTGGGAAATCGCTTTGAGATCCCGTGTGAAAGAAGATGATACATACAAATGCAAAGTAATTAGTCCTTGAGCATTTCTTCTGACATAGTCATGGACGTAAGTGCAGTCTGTGATGCATGTTCCCGCCCGAAGCCTCAGGAAGTGTAATTAACTATCTCCTGTAAAGAGCTACAAGATGCTCCAGATGAAAGGTGGCCAGTGAGAGCCAAACATCACCCAGAGCAACATCTGATCATGCCCATCCCCAGTCAGCACCATTACAAGCCCGGACTGACGTCATTTCTGCAGTTAGCAGCTCTTCCACCTGTGGAAAGATGTAATAGGGGTGTTGAGGCCCCACCAAGTGATCTTTTGCATTGTTGTAGATTCTGAGAAGCAGACCCCATTTCCCTGAAATTGTTCACATACTGCCTAATTGAGCTTGCCTCTCCTCAAGCTGAAGCCACTTCTGGTAGTAGATGAGTCAGAAATAGCTATGTGATTTCATTTGCACTTGATACAGGAGACTGGGTGAGTTCCTGTGCCCTGAGACCGCAATCACCAGCTGGTGCCAGGTCCTTGACTTCCCTGTGAGAAAGAATTCAAGGCTGAGTCAGAGTAAAGTATAGCAGAAGAAGCTTCATTGCAAAATGAAAGTACACACTTGAGACAAGGGAGTCTGGGCACACTCAGATAGAGGATGTTAGTTGCCCCAGGTAGGTGTTGGGTTCTGATCTTTATGGGCAGTTATAATAAAGGGGTGGAATCTTTTTGCAGGGTTGTGAAAACAGGTGGGTCTTCCAAGAACTGTGGGTGTTATTACACATGCTCTATGCTAGATACTGTGCCAAGTGCAGTCTTTTTTTTTTTTTTTTTTTTTTTTTGCATATGCTCTGATTGCACAATTGGTCATTTGCAGTCATTTGCGGGCTAACTGGGTCTTTGTGCCCATGTGTGGCATGGGTTGGAGCAACAGGGTGCTTGTGGTCATGAGAAGCTGCAAGGCTATCACAGGACTTACTCAGTTGTCCCAAATACCCTGTCAGGTGTCAGGTTCACCCTGTTCCTGTCCTTTTTCCTCTTGCAGTTACCCTACTTTTCCCTATTCTACCTGCCTCATCTTCCCTCTTCTGAGAATTCCATTCCTTAATTCTTTAAGAGTTATAGAAAGGAACAGATCTGTCACCTGTAGCTGCTTCCTACTTATATAGGGGCATTGGCCCCGCCTGGTGTGGGAATGAAATTTTCTGGCCATCTCTCAGGGTTTCATTGGTGTGTCTGCAGGAGGGTCTGTGGTGGAGATGGGTTGACATCCTTGCATGACCATCATCGTAACATGGAACTGTTGTTATTTAGAAGGGACAAACTTTGACAGTTGATTGAATATGCACGAGAAAATGTGCATCAATATGCATCAGTATTAGGATAGTCAAGGGTCCTAGAAAAGGTAAGAGGTAAGCAAAGATGCTGTGTAAGTAACACCTGATGGTATTTAATAGCAGATTAGGCTGTGTCTAGGATTTCCTAGAGAAATGCTGGAGCTTGGGCTGAAGTTGTGAAGCCAAGTAGTTTGTTCTAAGATTTTAGTTGCTCCCATTTCTACCTATCCAGAGACATTAATGTAAAAGCAGCAAGAAATATTAGCCAAAGCACATACTCTTATGTGATTTGGCTAATACTCCTCCTTGTGCAGCCAATAAATAATTAGAGGCAATTCTGTAGTTCATCACTATTGCTGCCAAGAAATCTATTGATTGCCCTAAAGGTTTAAAATTTTGTCCTGACTGTTGGGCAATAATGACATAGATCTTGTTATGTTTTTGGTTGTCACACTATTGTAGACTATTTCTTCTGACAAGGCAGTGAGGCTTCCTGTATGTGCCACTGCTTGCAGAACTATTAACACTATCCCCCTCTTTTTTCTGGTTTTAGATGTTTTTGAGGATTTAATGACCCATGGGTTATTGGTAGATATTTGAGTGTGCTCATGTGGGGGACAGACAAATCAAATTGTCCAGCAGTTTGATGATATGTGATTTATGTCTGAACATTGAAAATTTATGTCCGAGCATGGAACTGCATATCCCTGATTGTTGCGCATACATGAACTGAAGGAATCCATTTTTTATAGAGGTCAAGGGATCCTCTTGTATGATTTTACCTCCATCCTTGTAATCCAAATAGTCATTATCCTCCTTGTCATCCTAGTCATCTGACGACATCCTGGGTAGTCATGTCCCTACTGTAATTTCAGATTTAACTTTAGAATTTTCTTCCAGTCTGTACCTGAGTATCTATTGTAGGCCAATCTTAGTTGTCTGGGATCACATCCTGGTAGACAGAAATCAGGGGAACTACATTTGCATGGGCCAGGGCCTAGGATGCAGTCTCCTCTAGCAGTGAGTAGCATCAGAGAAGTCCATAGGGAGGACAAAGAGTATTTTGTGGCATATTCATCTGAGGATCTAAATTGGTGTACCAGAGAAGTGAGTGGGGGCTCAGACATTTGTGGGTGGGTGCATTAACTAGGTGGGCTGATATTTTTCAGATAGAATTTGGTCCCCATTTAAGTCTTCTGTAAACTGGGATTTGGATTCTTCCCATGGGCTGGTTGTCCAATGAGTGGGATTTGTTTCATGTCACTGGAGAGTTAAGGGTGACATACCCAACAGTTATTTAAGGAGGTGTTCCAAATGAGGTTTGGAGTAATCTGGACCCAAACATTATTTTCCCATTCAGAGCCCAAAGAAGTTGACAAGCATGACAAGGAGCATAAGCATATTGGGTATGGCTATACCCAGCAAAGAGGAGAGTTCTTTTCCCCAAGGCACACTAAGACTGTAATAGCACAGTAACATGGAAAGAAATAATAAGAAGGCTAGGATTCCCAGCTGGAATAGTCACATTACTTACTTTTTAGCTTTGCTTGCAGAACAATAGCTTGAGATCCTTCAGGGGCTCACACGTGTCCTTCTGTTTCATGTCCTGTGTTGACTGAGAAGGAATGGATTTAATCCTAGATAGGTGAACCCAGGGGGCTATTTCCTGCAGTTTGACTGCAGTTGGTGTCCTCAAGATGACCTGGTATGGGGCCCATCCATTTGCACTGGAGTTGATCTGTGAGGGAGCCCTCTTTCCACGTCTTTGAGAAAGACCATATCTCCTGGGAGGAATGAGGAGGTTAAATTTTGGGGGTTGGGAGCCAGGAGGATTTTACTTCCAAATTCTGTAAGGCTTTTTTTTTTTTTTTTAAACTTGTCTCAGGCTTATGGTATGTTTGGTTATTTCTTGAACCTTAGTTTCAATTAGATAGGTTGAGGTAAGTACAGTTCTTTCATACAACATCTCATAGGGACTAAATTGAAGATTGGATTTGGGGACAGTTTTGACCTGAAGGAGAGCAATGGGCAGCAATTTTATCCATGATTCAGATTTCTTGCCATAGTTTGGCTATTGTCTTTTTGAGGTAATGACTAGCTTTTTTCCCTTTTCCAGAGGATTGAGGTCTCCAGGAAGCAGAGAATGATAATTGATTCCAAGGGCTTTAGCTAATTCTTGGGTGATTTTGGCTGTAGGGGTCAGGGAAGACCAAACTGTGGGATAACTTCCTTAAGTATTACTTTGGAAACCTCTGAAGCCCTTCTGTCATACATGGGAATGCTTCTATTCATCCTGTGAAGGTATCAGTTAGTACTAGGAGCTATTTATAACTTCATGCCTGCGGCATCTGGGTAAAGTCTATTTGCCAGTTTTCACTGGGATACGTTCCTCAATGTTGGGCTGCTTTTGGAAGTGGGGGTGGTTTCATTCTGCCTCCTGGTTTATTATAGTGGCCTGAGGACACACATTACTAATATCTTTAACTGTCTTATCCACTTTTTGAGGAGCAGATGGGTAACCTGTGATGTTACAGCGTCACTTCCTTTGTGGGTGGGGTCAAGTATTTGGTTAATGACTTTCCATTGGCACTATGTGGGGGGAGTAGTTCTTTGTCTTCTCTTATCCACCATCCACTAGGGTCTTCATTAAATCCTTTTTGATTAGCCCAATCTGTCTCCATTGGAGTGTATTTTGGGTTAGTTAAGGGCAGAGAGGCCTGGGGTCACAAGGCCAAGGTATTGGCTTTAATGGTCTTTGTAGCAACTGCTTTTTTTGTTTCTGAGTCTCCCTTTTGTGGCCTCTGGAGTGTGGCCACTTCTAGAGATTTTTGAATTGCCTTCAGGAGCTGTCTTATCTCAGGGCCATCACGTTTTATAGGAGAGATTTTTTTTTTTAAATATAAAAGTCCTCTTTCTCTCCAGATGGCCACATGGGCATGTGGAGCTGGAAAGACATTTAGAGTCAGTATAAATGTTAATCCTTTTGTCTTTGCCCAGTTGGAGAGCTCTATCAAGAGTCACTAGTTCAGCTCTTGAGCTGAGGTGTTAGGTGGTAGAGGTATGGCCTCTATAATTTGATGGAGGCTAACAATGACATATCCAGCTCTCCTAATTCCATTGTCTACAAGCTGCTCCCATCTGTAAACCAAACCTTGTCTGCATTTTCTAGGAGCTTGTCCTTTCGATCAGGTCTACTAGAATAGGTTTGTTCAATAGTTTTTGTGCAAGAGTGGGTCAGATTTTTTTTTTTTTCTGCCCCAACAAGTTGTTTGCTTTAGGGTTTGGTGTCTTTAAGGGTTATATCTGGGAAATCCAACAGAAAGACTTGGAACTTATTTAAGCATCTTCCTGTCAACCATTGGTGTCCTCCCTTTATTTCTGGAATTCCCTGTACCTGATAGGACTTTCAGGGGTGAGAGAGTGAGGTTAGTATCTTCCTTAACTAGGACGGCCATGGCTGCTACCACATGGAGGCACTGGCTATAGAGTCTAGTTGTTTAGAGAAGTAGGTCTCAGGTCTGGGGATTTCTCCTAGTTTTGAGTGAGGACTCCCAGGGCTATTACATTCTTCAGCTACATATAAGTAGAAAGTCTTTTCTAGGTCTGGAATCCTGAGGGCAGGAGCGGTGGCTAAAAGGTCTTTGATGGCTTGAACAGACTTCTGCTGTTCCCCTGTGCACTTGAGCAGCTCATTCTGTTTTCTTTAAGGGCCTCATAAAGGTGCTATGCTATGAGCCCAAAATCTGGGATCCAGATGTAGCAAAATCCTGCCATCCTAAGAAAGTCCTGAGTTGTTGTTGTTGTTTTTCCTGTCTGTGGAGGGCCTATCTTGAGGATGGTCTCTCTCTCTCTCTCTCTCTTTTTTCTTTTTTCTTTTTTTTTTTTACAGACAAGATGTTCCTTTCAGGAGTTAATATTTGGTACATATTCAACTCTTTGTAGAGAGATTTGTACTTTTGATGGGGAAATCCAATAGCCTTTATTCTCAAGGAAGTTTAAGGTTGGATTAGTGTTTTTATTGGAGACTTCCTTGGTGGGACTACAAAATGAGCAGACCATCTATATACTGGAGCTGGGCCTCTGTCTTTAGTTTCAGTTCTCTGAGTTCCTTTGCCGGGGTGTTGTCAAATAGATGATAACTGTTCCTGAAACCATGAGGTGATACAATCCAGGTATATTGTTGGCCAACACTGGAGAGGTGATCTGTCCATTCAAAAGCAGACAGAAACTGTGAGTCTGGATGCAGGGGTATGCAGAAGAAAGCATCTTCAGGTCCAGAACAGTAGACCAGCAAGTATCACAGGGATCTGGGTGAGGATGGTGCAAGGATTTTCCACAATATGGTGGACAGGAACCATTGCCTGGTTTATGGCTCTGAGATCCTGTACTATACGGCATTCCCCATTGAGTTTTTAAGGGGGGGAATAGGGGTTGCAGGGTGATTGGCAGGGCACTGTGAGTCTATGTTTGAGAAACTTATCTATAAGAGGTTGGAGCCCTTGCTTGGCTTCTAGCTGAAGCAGATACTGTTTCTTAGGAGGATATTTGCTTTTGTCTTTAAGAGGGGCTTTTACTGGCTTAACATCTCTGGGCTTTCCAGAAACTCTCTGATCACACATGAATTGACTTGAGTCCATATTTCAGGAGGGACTTTTGTTGATGTGTTTTGATGTTTGACTATGACTAGGACCAGCAATATGTATGTCTCTGACTTTTGGAGATATGAAATAGTTCCCAGGGAGCTCAAAAAGTCCCAGCCTAATAGTGGGGTGGAGCATTTAGGCATGATCAGAAACTGATATGAAATCATTTGTTTGCCAATCCTACAATTGAGTGGTGGGATGAAAAATTTAACTTTTGCATTACTGCCAACTCCAGTAATCTTACAGCTTTTGGAGGATGAAGGCCCAAAATAGTCAAAACAGAGTAAGTGGCTCTTTGTGTTGATTAAGAAAGTAATACTTCTACCTGCCTTGCCAAGGATTACTCAAGCTTCCTCAGTTATGATGGTCAAGGTCAAGGGAGGTGTCTTTGTGTCCCATCAGTTTTTCAATGGAGGTGGTCATCATAGATTTGGAAGCCCTGTCTTCCCCTTAAGATCAAAGGACAATCTTTTTTTTAGTGGCCTCTTTCTTCACCTTGGTAGCAGTGCCTTTTGGGTTTGACCCATGGGCCATTACCTGGTGGGGGCATTCTGATTTCCACTGGCATGGCTCACCACAGTTATAAAGAAACCCTAATATTTGGCAGAGGGCTTGAACTCCTCAAAGGGTAACCCTGAGGTTTCAGGGCCTTGTTAACTGCCACAGATATCAGTTGTGTTCCTTTCTTACATTTAACCTGTCACGTTGAATCTTTGCCTCCTGTTCACCTTCATCCTGATTGCTATAAAACCAAATGTCAGTCAGAAATTTGGTCATGGGATGTGAGGCCCCAGAGTCAACTCTTACAGTTTTCTCCTGGTGTCAGGCATGGACTGAATCAGTGAGTCCCCAGGATGTCTTGTCCTTCAGGGGTCTCAGGGTCTATATTAGTATATTGTTTAAGGGTTTTTATGAGACACCACTGAAATAGGGTGGAATTTTAATCTTTTCCTTGTGTAATTTTCCAGATTTTGCCATAATTCACAGATTTGATAATGTTGTTTTTTATTCCTTCAGTTAGGAAGGTCACCATATGGGTTTGTCTGCCCATTCCCTTCCTTCCCCTCTGGCAGTTTTAATTGGGATCCTAAACTGGCACAACATTTGCTCTTACTGGTATTAGATAGGGTCCCTAATGGCAAGGATGTCAGGATAAACTTGAGCCTCTATCCAGATTTGTTGTTTTTCTTCTGGGCTGCAACAGGTAGAGAAAATAATATGTAATCTCTCTCCCCAGCTTAAATCCAGGAGAGATGAGGAACATGGAACTCTTCTGTGAACTTGTCCGGATTTTTAGAAAATCTTCCCAATTGCTATTTACACTGAGTCAGATATCTCGTGGAGAAGGGACCATGGACCTGAAAGTGCCTGCCTTTCCATTTGTTACTTCCCTCAGTGGGCATAGCTCAGAAGGATCTGGGTGGCAAGAGGTTCCCCTATGTGTCAGCCCAGCAAGACTGCCCTTCCCAGGGAGGGGTAGATAGCGGGGTTGTCAAGGAGACCAAGTAGCTGGTGTTGGAGGAGCTGAAGAGATAGAGGTTTTTTGAGAAATATTATCTATGAAGGAGGAGATGCAGGTGGCAGAGGTGTAGGTACCCTAGGTGGAGGGGAACCTCCCAATAGGGGGTTGTCTGCAATGTCAGGTTCTTGGCTAGGAGGACCAGGAGGAATGTATGCATATGATATGGCATTTCCCCCAGAGGTTGGGATTTTGGTGTAATGCCATAAATGTCTATACAAAAGGGATTTCTGTCCATTTCTGTTGCTGTTTAAAAGTTGGCCATTTGTAGTATAGTATTGTAATTTAGGGTTCCCCATTCTTAAGCCAAAATTCTCTTCCCTTCAATTTATATTGAGGCCAGGTGATATTGCAGAAAAAGATCAGTTTCCTTTTCTTTAGGACATCTAGTTTAAAGGTTTACCAACTTTTAGGAATGTAGCCCAGGAGAGAGTCACTGGGCACTGAGAAAGAGTTACCCATAATTCTGTCCTTCATCCTGGAAGAGAGAGGAGAAGGAAAAAGACTAAGTAACTCCATGTTCACTTTAGGGAGAGGACCCATCTGGCCTGCTGATGCAATCAGGCATCTCTGGCCTCTGGCTCATTCCTGACACCTAGGCATCCCTGGGATCCTCTAAGCTCCCATGGTGTCCACTCTAGTCAGAAGACCTGTAGCCCACAGCTAAGCATTCACCCTGTCTACTCCAGGGTGTGGATCTTCAACCAGCTGTGTGTCCAAGTGTCTGCAGCCCTTGGGACTTTGGAAAGAAGGGGAAGGCTTTCAGATCCAAGGATTCCACATTGTGGGCTGAATTCTATGAGAGTAGGCAAAATGATGATCCTCATATCAGCTATATCCAGCTGGACAGTAGTCAGAGTGCTACCCAGCATAGTCTGTAAAGTTAGGCCTTGAAGGGAATGGGTAAAAAGAGACTTCCTTCAATAACCCCTAAAAAGCCTACAGAGAAACTTTCCCTTGGATGAGGAGTTGGCCTGTTGCCAGAACCAATGCCAGAAGAGGCCCAGTTTTGCAAAGTGATCCTGATTAAGGAAAAAAGAAGGATTACAAGTAAGACCATGTTTTAAGAAGCAAAGAGAAGAGCAATATGAGTCCCATGGATTCATGAGGTATTAGTCCATGGACCTTGACTAATCAAGGAAACAACACAGAGACAGTGAGTCCAGTATGATGGGACAGAGGAGGCCAGCAAGACAGAAGACTAGTTTTGGAGTGGTTGGCTGAAAGATAGGCACAAGAACCTCTGTCCAGTAGCCACTGGCTTTCATAGACCAAATAAAATGGGGGAGGGTGGAGATTATAAAGAAAGTCTCCAGAGACAGCATTAAAGGCAGAGTGACATTGTGGTCCCCAACAATCTGGTGTAGCAGGGACCAAGAGCTCTATTGGTTGCTCAACAGTCTGATGAAAAACTTGAAACTGTTAAGACAAACAATATTCCCCTTAACCACAATAGCAATGGAGAAATTTTCCAGAACCTAGGCTCAAGTCAGAGTAAAAAAGTAGTCCTCGAGGTAAAAGAAATGGTTATTCAGGATTGCCACAGTGCTGGAGATGCATGATTTCAGTGTGCCTTGGTTCATAGACATGCTTAAGGTTGGTGGGTGATCTAAAATCCATCTAGCTCATTCCATGATCAACTTATCCTCACATGGGAGACTTCTAGAGGGTAGCAATTGCTCTAATGGCTTTTAACTGCTTGACCTGTGCCTGCCATTTGGAGGGGCAATTCCCTAGGACTGTCAAGAATAAGAGAGTCAAAGTCAAGGAAAAGAAAGTGTGTAATTTTTAAGGTTTTGGGGTATTAGGATTTTGGGAGAGAAGTTTGAAGTGTTTCTGAAAGGGACAGGAGAAATGTCCAATCCTATGGAGGATGGAAAAAATAGGTAGGACTCCAAGAAGAACAATTAGGAGGGCTTTCAGTAGCAAAGATCCAAAGGTTTCCATCAGGACAATTTGTTGAGTAGAATAACCTGTGTGGGGAGGCCAGGTGGCATTTGGAGACACAGTGGAAGGGGAAGGGGGATCAATTAGTATCAGAATAGGGGGAGTAAAGCACCTAAATATCTTCTGGCTGCTTTGCCAGAAATATGATACTAGAGTTTGGGTGAGTTCTCAGGCCCTGAGATCTCAACTACCGGCTGGTGCCAGGTTCTATTTTATTTTATTTTATTTTATTTTATTTTATTTTATTTTTTTATTTGATAGAGATCACAAGTAGGCAGAGAGGCAGGCAGAGAGAGAGGGGCAAGCAGGCTCCCTGCTGAGCAGAGAGCCCTATACAGGGCTTGATCCCAGAACTCTGGGATCGTGACCTGAGCCAAAGGCAGAGGCTTAACCCAGTGAGCCACCCAGGTGCCCCTGGTGCCAGGTTCTTGATTTTCCCCAGAGAAGGAATTCAAGGACAAGTCAGAGTAAAGTATAACAGAAGATGCTTTATTGCAAAGCGAAGTATACCCTTGAGAGAAGGGAGTGTGGGCACACTCAGAGGACCTGAGTTGCAGTGGGTATATGTGGGTCTCTGATTTTTATGGGCAGTTATAATGCAGGGGTGGAATATTTTTGCAGGGTTCTGGGAATGGGTGGGACTTCCAAGAACTGTGCATATCATGGCACAAGTTCTGTGCTAGTTATATGGACAAGCACCAGCTGCCTTTTCTTGTATATACTCCAAATATACTCTAAATGTACAATTGGTCCTCAAGCTCCCTGAGTAGAGAGATGGAAACATGATTCTCTATCATTTGCAGGCTAACTGGGCCTTTGTGCACTGTTAGGCAAAGGCACTGGGCCTTTGTGCTGTGGATTTGTGCAACAACAAGATGCTTATGGCCATGAGAAACCCCGGAGCTATCTCAGGACTTACTCAGTTGTCAGAAACACCCTATCAGGTGTCAAGTTCACTCTGATCCCTGTCCTTTTTCCTCCTACAGACACCCAATATTTTCCTATTCTACCTGCCTCACTTTCAATTCAGTTTTTTGTTGTTTGTGTTTTGTCTTTGTTTTCTCTTTTTGTCAAGTTGAGTTGGTCTTCAGGACAAATGTGAGAACAGTGGAGTCTATCTTTAATACTCACCTGTTTTCTCCTTTCAAGGCCTGTTGCTCTTCCTAAGGACCTGGCCATCTGGCTGGTCACCCCAGCCCTTTTTCCTGTATCTCATCCCCTCCTGTCATTCTATCATCAAACCAGGTCCTGGACTCATTTTTACTCTCTCTCATCTTTAAAACTGGCTTCTTAAAATTGGTATCTTGTAAAAATTTTACCATGTTCTTCTCTCAGATGTGAAAGCCATGGTGATTTGTCTCATTTGTTTATTCCTGTATCTATCTATTCATTAACTCAACATTTCTTATGTATCTGCCTACCTCTGCTTGGTAGACAGAGGACCAGGCTTGTGAGGTAAGATGTGCCTCTTTTGATGATTCCTTTTTTCCTGCCTGCCCCTTACATGTTGATGGTTCCCTGGCATGCTTCCTCCACTTTTGCTCACAGAATGTTCTCCATATTACTCATGCTCTCCTAAGGGCTGCTGCACTTGACTGTGAATGTTGTGAACTGCACAACTCCAGGGAACACCAACAAGGGGCTGAGTTCCACAGCAGCTGGTCCTGCTTTCCCCAAGAAGGCTCATCAGGTTCTATGCCAGTGAGCCCAGAATCTGTATCTCCAAGACCTGCTTTACTCTTGAACCCCAGGCCTAGATTTATTTTTCTTCTTTTAATTGAGTTAATATATCCCTATGTTCAAGTGTGCCAAGGGTGCTTTCTTAGTTGTTCTGGGCTGCTGTAACAAAATACCATTGACTGGGTGGCTTAAACAACAGAAATTTACTTCTCACAGTTCTGGAAGCTTGGCAGCCCAAGATCAAAGTGCTGCCCAACTTGAATTTGGTGGTATGCAGATGGTGCAGTGCTGCCTGTATGCCTGTAGAGAATGGAGGGGGAGAGAGAGACAGAGAGACACAGAGAAAGACAGACAGAGGGAGAGCGAGTTCTTAAATGTCTCTTCCTACAAGGGCACTAATCCCATCATGAGGGCTCCACCCTCATGACCTAATCACCTCCTGAAGGCCCCACCTCTGAATAGAATCTCACTAAAGGTTGAGTTCCAGCATAGGAATTTTGAGGAAACACAAAAGTTCAGTCTTTAGCAGGCACTAGTCTTAAGTGTCCAGTTAATGGATTTCCATATGTATGTTCTCTATCCAGGTCAAGAAACAGAACACGTCCAGCACCCTAGAAGATCCCACTGGACTCCTTCTTAATACTATTCTTTAGATGGAAACATTTTTTTAAACTTTTTGGCCATGGATCAGTTTTGCTTGTCCTTGAATATATATATATATAAATTAAATATTTTAAAACATAGAAACACATTTTAATACATTTTATAAAATATAAAATATATTATATTCATATGTAATATAAAATATTTAATTTATTATCACTATTAATTTTAATTAATATTTAACAAATATTAAATATTTAAATAAATAAAATATCTAAAACACAATTTAATATAAATATATAATATAAAATATAATGTATATTTTATATTTATACTTAAATATATATGTATGTATATGTGTGTGTGGGTATATATATATATATATATATAAACATAGGTTTGTATTCCTTTTTTGGTCTGGTTTCTTTTATTCAAAAAATATCTGAGATATTTATCCTTGTTATTATATAAATCAACATTCAGTCCCGTATTTCTCATAAGATATTCCTACTTGTATATCCTGCTGGGAAATCCAGTGGTATATAAGCACAACCAAATACATTATTTTATATTTTATTTATTTTAATTTTAAAAATTGCTTTATTTTTTATTTTTATTTTTTAAAGATTTTTTTCATTTATTTGGTAGAGAGAGAGAGAGCACCAGTAGTGAAGCAGCAGGCAGAGGGAGAAGGAGGCTCCTCACTGAGTGAAAGCCTGATGTGAGGCTTGAATCCAGGACCCCGGGAGCATGACCTGATCTGAAGGCAGATGAATAACTGACTGAGCCACCCAGGCACCCCTTAAAAATTGTTTTATTTATCACTAACTAGATTCTACCCCTGCAACATCATTATATATTAAAAAAAATGTTGAGTGGCACCCTCTCACCAAAAGAATTAATACTGATTGCTGGGAAATTTCAATGAGACAATGTATAGAAAACATGCAGTGTAGTTCTCAAGTAGTTAAAAAAAGTTATTTAGAATTGGGAGAGGCGTGACATCCTCGTTGGTCTACTTTAATCTTACCTGTTTATTTTCTTTTGGGGAGATGGGCCCTGAGCTATCTGGTATTCATATTGTCTTAAATAAAATTTTAGTCATTAATAGGACCATCTAAAATGACTTTTTTGCTCTGGGGATTTAGCAATACATTGAGGTCTACTTATTTGTTCTTTTGAATGTGAGTCAATTTGTTAGGAACTACCGATCAGGCTTTGGGAGTGACTTAATTGACACCTCAGTGTGAGAAAAACAATCTAGATGTTTTGTCACCTTTAATCATAGAATGACACTTTTAATCACAGAGAGAATCTTAATACACATAAAGAAAAATATGAATAAAATAGTAATACCCTTATAGGTAGCCTTCATTTTCAAGTAAATGTCAGACCTACTGTATTGCAATAGAGTAGTAAATTATTCATTTTGCATAACCTTAAACTTTAAACATAGTGTTAGCCTCAGCGAAGTTCTATCAAACATTATAAATATCTAGACAAAGGAAAGAAGGAAACGAAATTCTGGGAATTTGGAGTACAGACTCAGGGAATCTCCCACCCTGGGAACAAATTTGAGGGTCTGGGAAAGCGGATGAACTGCAGATGTCCGGAGTCAGGAAAGAGTTGGGAGTTGCTAAGAATTGCACAAAAGAAGATTAACGGCTGAGCAGGAACCCGATTTCCACAATTCTCTGAGGCTGTAGTTTTAGTCATTGTGGCTCTATTGCTGTAATACACACTCAACATGTCACAGAATGGGCAAAATTTGAACCCCGTCCACACCAAACATGGTCAGTTTTGGCAAACGGGAAATGTTCATAGTCATAACACATTTTAAAAATAGAATGAAGAGGGGCACCTGGGTGGCTCAGTGGGTTAAGGCCTGGACCCTGGTCTCAGGGTCCTGGGATCGAGCCCTGTGTCGGGCTCTCTGCTCAGCGGGGAGCCCGCTTCCTCCTCTCTCTCTCTGCCTGCCTCTCTGTCTACTTGTGATCTCTGTCTATCAAATAAATAAAATCTTAAAAAAAATAGAATGAAGAGAGAAATAAGATTTCCTTTACATAGATATGCTTCCCAGCCCATTCTTTGGTTACAATTTGAGTCTATAATACAGAAGATGACTACAGTGAAAGAAAAGCAACTGATCTTTTCCTTCCTAAATTCTTTTATTTCTCAGTGTCTTCTTTTCATGGTAAAGACAATGCTGGAGAGACACCATGACAGAAATGGAGAGTCTTCAGGTGGCCATCTGTGCTACTGAGAGTTTGGGGCGGCATCAGACCGGCTGAGCGAGCAGCCACAGGCAGGGGAGGCAGAGCTCCTTCTGAGCAGAAGCTTTGAGGACCCTCAGGATGAAGAGGAAGAACTACCTCTCAGCGAGGCAGTGACTAAGTGTGGGGTAAGCAATTGCCCTAATCTGTCTGGGCTTCTGTTCTCATCTCCAAGTTGATGATAGCAGTGGTACCTAGCTCATTAGCTATATTCATGCATGCTTCATTCACTCAGTGGGTATCCTACTGGCTCTGCATGGGACATTGTGCTGCGTGTAGAGTAACACAAACCTGAGAAAAACATGGCAACTTCCATGTTATTGCTGCTCCTTCTTTGCCATGAAGATGACCGATTTCATGAGACCAGTTGTTGGGCTGGAGATGGAAGAACCGAGTTTAAGAGCTTTGGGTCATGACTCTGTGGGCAAAGGTCAAGGAGAAAGAACGTGTGATGGAAGAAACACAGCATAGGGGAATCCCAGAAGTGTGACCGGTCGATTAGGGTTTAAATCTCGCTTCTCTACCTTACTAGTATGTGACCTTGGATAAATTACCTGCACTGTTGGGAGCTTCCTTTGGAGAATGTAGATGGTAATACCTACTTCCCAGGACTGAAGGGAAGATTAATGAGGTAATACATGAGCAAGCTGAAGGAGAGGGAAAATAACTGGTAATAATAACTCTATATTATGCAGCCATCAAAACCCCTGAAATCTTGCCATTTGCAATGACATGGATGGAACTAGAGGCTATTATGGTAAACAAAATAAGTCAGTCAGAGAAAGACAATTATCATATGATCTCATGGATATGAGGAATTTGAGGAACAAGACAGAGGATGATAGGGGAAGGGAGAGAAAAATGAAACGACAAAACCAGAGAGGGAGACAAACCATAAGAGAATCTTAATCTCAGGAAACAAACTGAGGGGCATGGGAGGGATGGAATGGCTGGGTGATGGACATTGGGGAGGGTATGGGTTGTGGTAAGTGCTGTGAATTGTGTAAAACTGATGAATCACAGACCTGGATCCCTGAAACAAATAAAACATTATATGTTAATAATAAGAATAAAACAAGAAACAAACTGAGGAAAAAATAATAATTCTACATCCGTTTACTAAGCAACTACTCAGTGATTCCCTTTTTTTCACTTGCTATGTGTGAGGGCCCAGTGATTCAGCAGAGCATGGGACAACCCCCCCGCAGCACAGAGAAGGTCAAGTCTGCTATTGTATTTGTGGGTGTGGCATGTGGCTCTCCTGGGCCTTGGGTTATAGCTACTTTCCACCTTGATGACCTGTGGTCAGATCTGTGTTGGATTAAAAAATAAGGGCCACCACAAGAATTATCTCTATTCGAGTCTCATAAGTTGGCTTATGTACTTCATCATCTATCTTTCTTCACCATCAAGAGCATTTTTGGGATAAGTAGTATAAAACAGGGAGGGAGGAAATAACTACTATGTCAGCTTGTAGATATCTGTTTAGTTGGCCCTGATATTCTACAAGATCCCATTAGCTTTTAGGGAGGTCTGTATCTCTGCATGAAACTTCCAGTGTACAGAGGTCTCATTTTGCACAGCACTGGTTTCCTAAGAAGTAACATGTAAATTGAGAAAAAGAAGAAAAAAAAAGTCTCATTAGACCCACTAGGACAATTGTGGGTTATAAATGCTTGGGCAGTTTTAAATGCATAAAAGTAATCAGTCCCTAATTTATATTAATCTGGTAAAGTTAGATGATTGAGGCTTGACTTTTCTCAAAGTGAGAGATATCCTTGTATTTAGTAACAAAAGTTAACAGAGACCACGTGGCCTTGCTGGGGGCAGTTAAAAGCAGGTTACTCAGCTCCTGCTTTAGATAAACATGGGATAAGAATGTCAAGTCCCTACCCACCCCTCCCCCCTTTTCCGGGCTCCCCACACACCACCCCAGCTCTCCCAGATGTTTCAGATTCCAAGAATGTTTGCATTGATTAAACATTCTATTTTTTGCTTATTTCCCCATCCCAGACCTTGGAAATGTTGTCTTTACTTTTATTGCTTGAGATCAGGGCTATTTCTGGAAGGTGTGGGGTTCAGGGAAAAAATCACAGTATGTGCTCCTCCCTCCCCTGGTTCTTTTCTTTCATACAGGTGAAAGCTGACATGACACAAGGACGGCTGTTGTAGGTTGAGAGACTATCCAAAGTCTATCCTTGAAGGATTCTGCTGGAATGTTCCCTGAGTGATGGATAAAGGAGTGTTTATTGTCTTGTTGCAAGTGCACAATTCAGTCATCTTTTTTAGAACCCTGCAATCTTTGCTTAGCAACTTGTGTGTAGAGTGGGGTGGGATGTATGGGGGAGGGAGAGGATGGTCACATGCCTATGTCCTGGGGAAGGAGGTCAAAGGCAACAGTGCTGGGAGGTGTACTTTGGAAAATAAGCCACGATCTCTGGGGATTAGCCTATCAGTCATCTAGCCATTTCGTTTCAACTCTAATTCACTTCAGTGATTTGGTCCCTAGGTCACTGCCTTCAAGCTATGCTCAGGTCAGAGATTAGAGGCAGCTCTGGGATATAGCACAACACATTGGACACTTCAAGTCAGGAGACTGGGATAAAATGGGATGCTGCCACTTCCCGATGCTGTAGATGTGGGCAAGTCAGTGAATCTCTCTGAATCTTAGTTTCTTTATCTCTTGAAATGTGGACAACAATATCACAAGGTTGGCATTTCAGTGTTTTGTGAGGATTAGATGGAGTAATGTCTTAGTCAATTCCAGTCCAGCATTTGACACACAGCAGGTGATTTGAACTTTCAGGACTTTTGAAGTTAATAGGGTTCCTTTCCTGAGGAGGGTTTGCCTTCACTGGGGTGTCTGTGCTCTGACATCTCTATAAAATGTCCCTTACCTGTCTGAAAGTGAAACTGGTATGGAGAATTCTGGGTCAAGGTGCTGTCAAAATAGAAGTTTTGTCATATTTTCTTGTGTTTGTTTTGTGTTGTTTCCTCCACTCCCTATTTTGTGAAATAGGTGGGGTCCTGCATTTAGGGATGATGGGAAGCTTTATTTTCCCGAGTCTGGAGCTTTGGTGGGGGGTCCGTGGGGTTTGCCTAGGTTTGCTGGTGCTCAGGCCTACCACAGACTCGCCACGTATCTGAGGGCAGCATCTGGGAATCTGCATTGAAAGTCAAGTCATTTGGAGGATTCCTGTGCACACCACGGTGGAGAGCCATTGCTTTAAAGTGATTATTTAGTACGTAGGCTGACTGTGGAATCTGAGTGCAGATTTGACTGGTGTGAAAGAGTCAGGAAAGGAGAGTCAGCACAAGGTCACATCTCTTGAGAGGTGGAAAGTCGCTGTGGGGAATAGCTGAAGGCCAGTTTTGCTGACTTTGTTGACTTGAAGCTAGTTCCTTGCTTCACTAGGAAGGATCACATTCTGGGGACAGAAAGCAGGGCTGATTCCCAAGAACTCGAGCTTGGAGTGAATCAATAAATTCACTTGGGTTTTTTTTTCCTCGAATTTTTGGTTTTGCCCAAAGTTCTGACAGGGTCTGGGTTGCACTTATGGGTACATGCTAAGAGGACTAGGGCACGTACTCTTACCATGGATTGTGCTGGTGGGAACTTATCTTCGTCTCTGGTAACCGTTTTGAACCTGAATCTCATGTTCGCTGGCAGCATAAGAAACAGGCATGAATCAGGTTATTGTATTTCCTGAATTTAACTCTGCCTTTGTAAGGCTCAGCCCACATGAATAAGGGATATGTTTTCCTCCCTGTGACACGTCTGCGGTTCCTCCTTCTACCTCCCACCCAAACATCCTTCAAGAAGAGGAAGAGAGCTTTCGTACCAACAGCAATGAGATTTTAGACAATTTAGCAGGCTGTGCTGGGGTTCCTGGAATGGAGTGGAAGGCCCAAAATAGATATCCGGGAAGAAAAGAGGAAATGGCAACAAAGAACTTACTTTAAAATTGCAGGACCCCGCAAGACCTTTTATTGCTACAATTGAGTCACGTGAATTTTTGGTCTCTGCCATCAAGAGAGGTGTTCCCACGAATTGACTCATGGTCCTTGTTTCCTTCCTGAAGAAAAGAAAAGAAAACCATTCTGATGAACTGAGCAATCCCAGCTATTAAAGTAGAAAGAACTCATGGATCTTAGGTTCACACAGAAGTTTCAGTGAAATAATGCAGGCCTTAGAGATTCTGTTCCTGTGAAAATTCATTCACTTAGCAAATGTTCACTAAATGCCTACCGATGTGCCAGGCACCGTGTTAACACTGGGACACAGAAACTGATAAGACATTGCTCTACCCATTAAGGAGCCCTTTCTCTGTAAGAAAAGACACAAATAAGGAATGCTATAAAATATGAAACTAAAGGACAGACTGCTCTGATTTGTTCTGTGGTTCTTCATCTGGCTACTACTGAGTAGAATTTAACAAGAAGAACTTAACAGTTTACTTGCTCTAGTGGATTGTAGAGTGCCCTCCCTAAACTCCTGTTCTCCTAGAATCTCAGAATGTGATATTACACGGAAATAGGGTCTTTGCAGATGTAATTAGGGTAAGATGAGGTTACACGGGATTAGAGAATGCCTTAAGTCCAGTGCCTGGTGTCCTCATGAAAAGGGGGAAGGTTACAGAGAGACACACAGGGAAGAAGACCATGTGAAGATAGAGCAGAGACGGGATTGATATGTCCACAAGCCAATGGACACCAGAGATTGCTGGCAGCTACCAGAAGTTAAGAGAAAGGCATGGAACAAATTGTCCCCCTGAGCCACCAGAAGGAATCAGCCCTGAATTCAGACTTGTGGCCTCTAGAACTGTGAAAGCATAATTTCCTGTTCCTTTAAAGCACCCAGTTTGTGGTAGATTTTCATGGCAGCCCAAGAGAGCAGTAGAGGTGTTTTCTAGAAACTGTGTGTTGTTGTTCATTTCCTTGTTTTGTGCTTGAATCTACTAAACATCACATGCAATATTCCTCTTGGTGTTGGGAAACTGATGGCTACTGATAAAAGGGAGAACTGGTCATGAGACAGATCAGCAATGCAAAAGCTCCCATGGTTACTTCTTCTTTGCCTTATACTTTGGTATCTTCTGATCAAGTTATTCTGGCTGGTTCTTAACACCTCAGTCTAGTCATTTCCCTTGGCTGTGGTCGTCTTCCTCTCCATTCTTACCTGCTGATTTCCCTCACTTGAGCTAGCTCCAACATATTTTCTAGAAAAGTCTTAGTTCCTTATAACACTAGTTAGTACCTAACCACATGGACCTGCTAACTAATGGTCCAGCTGTGATTCCTTGGCCTCATCTTGTTAACAAAATCTAGTAAGAAGGTAATGGCTGTGTGAATCAATGAGAATTTTAGCCCTATAGCCTTCCGGTTGTACTTAGAAATGTAAGAATGTTCTTGTTGGGAGAAGTTAATGTAATTACGTTTTTTTATTGTGTTAGTACAGCAGTTGAGGTGAGTGTTGGTCCAATATCTCATAACTGGTTAGTGCCAGAGTGGAGATCGAACAAAAGATCCTTACGTTCCCCTCCCCGCTGTGTTGGGCAGGGATGGACTGGCTGTTATTCCACAGATTCCAGTGGCATAGATGCCAGCAAGAAGGATTTCTTGATCAGGTTGGCTTCTCTGGGAAAATTTTAAGAATTCTATTTCTCTTTCCTTTCCCCAGCCTCGTTATTAAGTAGATGCCAGATGGTGAATTGCAGATTGTATTTCAGTTTCTCCATTCACTCCGAAATTTTATGACCTTGGTTTCACATCCACAGGGAAAAATGTTTCCAAAGAAGCTTGGAAATTATTGAGGGGATTGAATGTCCCTCCAGTAGCCCCCTGGGACACATCTAGGGGTAAACATATCTTTTTAATCTATTCATTTTTCTCATCCATGGGGACTACTGGGTACACCATTTGGAAAGAAAAAGTAGGTTAATTTAGTTAAAAAAAAAAAAAAAGCAGGCCTGAATAATCCCTACTCTCCCTTCTCTCTCCCAAATATTATTGATCATGAAATTTGTTCTAGAAGAGAACCCAGGATTGTTAACAGTCCAGGCCAGCCACCTACCATACTTTTGTTTTACAACCTGAGCATCCATATCACTCTGTTGGATAAAGAATAAGCCAACCAGGGGCGCCCAGGTGGCTCAGTAGTTAAGCGTCTGCCTTTGGGTCAGGTCACGATCCCAGGGTCCTGGGATTGAGGCCTGCATTGTGCTCCCTGCTCAGCAGGAGCCAGCTTCTCTCTCTCCTACTCCCCCTGCTTGTGTTCCTTCTCTTGCTGTCTGTCTCTCTGTCAAATAAATAAATAAAATCTTTGGGAAAAAAAAAAAAAGAATAGGCCAACCATTTCCCAGCAGCCAGAAGTGCCCATTCTCACCTCCAACCACAGGACAGGCTTCTGAGTGGCATTACTACTTGTCGGAGGTCACTTTGGGAAAGCAAACCAAACTCTCTTGCTTCGGTTTCCTCATTTGTAAAATGTTGATCATGCTCTCTCTCCATTTCTCAGGATTATTATGAGTACTAGAAATAAGACATAAAACAGCTCTTGGCAAAGAATAAGTGCTTCATAACTGGGAACTAGCCTTATTATTTTTTAAGTTACTATGATCATTTGTGTATTTTTGTGCGCAGCCTGGATCACCCTGAAATCTGAAAGAGAAGAAACCTCCCTTAGGCTTATTAATTTATTTAAGAGATAAAACATTTTTTGAGTCACCTTCAGCCACATTTTGGCTGGTTCATTTGCTTATTAACGTGTCTGAACTTTCTCAAGGCTTTTGGGAAACTGGCCAGCCTCAGGTGTCCTAGTGCAGGGACTATGTAGGGGAAGTAGGAAGAGGCAGTGAAGGGTGTCCTCTTCATGGGCTATTGTACACCTGGCTGAGTTGCTCCAGCCCCAAAGGGCCCACGCTTTACAGGGGACATCTCAGAGATGACTGAGAAGAGGAGTTTATATTAAAATAACGGAGGCATCTCATTATGTGGTCTGTCCCCTCAGGGAGAGACAGTTTCTCTGCCCTGCAGCAATCACATCCATTTTTTCTGCAGCCATTTTAGATGCTGCTTGGTCTCCTGCCTTCTCTCTCTGTGTCTTCCTGATAAATGAAGGCACTATTTCCCTTCTCATCTGGGAGGAATTATAGTTAGTGTCTCTCTGTGCCTAAAGGAAAGTACACAACTGGTGTACTATTAAGGATGCTGGATCTGAGCATATCTAAGGTTAAAGGAGTGCCTGTTTTAATATCTTCCTTAGGAAATTAGCTTGGACAGAACACCAAGCATCCAACTATCAAAAATTGGGACCAGTGGAGAAGATGGAGGGTTCTAGCCAAACAAATGAAGAACTATCAGTGAAATGGTGATGTCATCTGCAGGCATATGAATTTCAATCTTAACTTCTGGGCAAGAGTGTTCTACTAGAATGGGCACTACACTGGAAATGATCTTGAGTTGTGTTTCAGCTCTGCATCATAGTGGTGTTCTGACATGGGGCAAAACTTGAGTCTCATGTCCTCACCAGATATGGGAATAACAATATGTGTTCTACCTGACAGACTGGTTGTGATAATCAAATGAGTTTAATGTCTGTAAAGGTGCCCTGTAAATTACAAAAGGCCACATAAGTATTACTATCTGGTTATGGCTCAACAAAAATGGGCTTCACATCTGTTTATATATACTCAGCGTCCAAGCTGATCTTGATCTCCAAGGAAATTGGGATCAGCTAATGACTGATCATATGGAAAAGTAAAGAAAAGTGTCTGCAAAACTGAAATTGCCACGTATGGCAGCTTTTTGTCATTTCCGAATGGATCCAGGAAGAATTTAGCAGCTGAAGCAGTTTCACTGCTTCATTTGGTTTCAAAACCTCAAGTCATCTGGAAAATTACAGGGTTGGAGTGGCTGAGAACGTGAAGCCACTAAGGAAGGCATTTGTGAAGGGCCCTGTGGCCTGGTGCTCCCGAGGTCTGCTGCAGGCACCACGGAGATATAGGCTATTTTCAATGAGAGAGAGGGGCTGGAGAAACTAAATTTTCTGTGTTCAGTCCCAAAAAGCCTGAGGAGAAAGTTAATTTGCTCAAGCTTGCTTAGGGCCTTTCTGGTGCAGTGGGGAAAAAGAAAAAAAAATCATGAATAGAAGGAGTTGGAAAGTTAGAATTTTCAAGACTCTGCCTGAACTGCAGGAACAAGAAGAATCCAGCAGGAGACATGGAAAAATCAAATGTGTCCCTCCTCTGACTCTTTTCCTTGATCTTCTTCCTGGCAGGATATGCAGAATTTGTCTCACTAATAGAGCTCTTGAAAGGTTTCAGCCAACATGTGGGCTCATGTAGGAAACACATTTTGAGTGGTTTTCGTTCATTACATGATGATGGTGGTGGATTTGTGTTAGGACAATGAGGTATGTCTTTCTTAGTGTGCCCAGTTGAAAGATGAATGCTAACATGAGTTGTTAAGCTCATAATGGTTCCCAGCCTGGGCTTCAGTGTTGGGGGAGCCAAGAAGTATTCTCAGTCCTCAAGATTCTTTAAGATTAGGCCTACTTCTTGGAGCAAGAGGAAGGGGGTGACTGGCTCATGGTGAAGAGATAACACGTCCAAAATAATAATAGCTTGATTTATTCATCTCATTTATTCATTGGATTCTGTGCTTTACTCACTGTGTTTTGCCTGTATTTCTTTTCTTTTTTTAGAAGATTTTATTTATTTATTTGACAGACAGAGATCACAAGTAGGCAGAGAGGCAGGCAGAGAGAGTGGAGGAAACAGGCTCCCCGTGGAGCAGAGAGCCCGATGTGGGGCTCAATCCCAGGACTCTGGGATCATGACCTGAGCCAAAGGCAGAGGCTTTAAATGACTGAGCCTGTTTCTTTTCTTAATTAATCATAACAACAAATATATGAGGGAGATATTACCTCATTTTTTCAGAGGAGAAAAAATAGTGCTGACAGATGTAACATAACTAGCCCGAAGTCACACAGTGCTAGAGAAATGTTAGAACTAGGATTCGAACCCATGTCTGGCTATAGTTGACTGTATTGTCTGAAGTAGACAAAGATTTGTTATGAGAATTCCTCAATTCGCAGGGCACCATCGAAGATGCTGTGCTGTCTAACTTTTTGCCTTCAGTGGACTTTTCATCCAGTAAGATAAGCAGAGAACACAAATAGCCAGACATAAGACTCAACAGGGTAGGTGTCTAAGGGATGGGTCATATTCACCACATTGTAACAACAGGTGATGATAAATCAGAACAGGTCTGGCATGAAACAATTGGCCTTCTATACCAGTGGGTATGGGCTGATAAATAATCCTCATATTATTGAATAAATGGTTTGAAAGCCATGTTCACTATCAATAGTCAAAGAGTGATAAGGTGAATCATGGTTATGAGGCCACATCTACCATGTAAGTTAAACCTTTTGTAACTCCAATTATAATTCAACAAACATCCATGGCATTAGTATGAGAAATTAGCTCCCCATTCTACCCCAAGTGTCCCCCAAATACTTCTGAGAGTTCCATGGGGTCTTGTTCTCTGGACTCCTAGTCTGCTAGACACAGCTGTATTTTGGTGACTGTCCCCACTTCTCCCCACCATGGACTCCACAGAGGCACTGCTGCTCTTTCTTCACCTGCAATAGACCCCCAACCCCCGCCATCTTAGGTGTAGGTCTTCTCACAAATCATTTAGATGTTTAAATTCTATTTTATTCAATTTTCAGGGATACTTATTCTTTCTTTGCTCTTTGGGAGAATGCTAAGAACATGGTTTAACTCTAGTACTGTTCCCTTCGACCCATTTTATAGCTGGCCTAAAGGAGAATTTCACTTTCAGTCCCCCAAGTACACATTGAGCTCTTACTGTTTATCCTGCTGGGTGACATGTCAGAGACAAAAAGAGAAAGTATTTTTAACTTTCAAAGAGGTTTTTACCACCCCGACCCCCCGCCCCCCACCCCAGGAGAAACAAGAAACAAGACTGATGAACACATGGTCTCTGACGGGGACAGAGAATTGAAGAAGGAGAGAAGGGGCTTGGAGATCAGCTCAGCCCTTCACCCTAGTGTGACCGTGCTCAAATCACTCAGCCTCATGTTGAGCCTTCATGTCCTCATCTGGAAACAAAAGAATTGGCTTAGAAGATACCTCATTGCCATTCCTGCTCTACTTTTTTTTTTTTTGACCCCATTAAAACATATGACAACAATGCTAAACAATCTGTAACATACCCTGAAATTAAGAGATGGACTATATGTATACGTTGCAAGAAAAAGAAGAATCATAGTGAGGTAAGGGGGTCCCTGGGAAGACTTCATGGATGAGAGGGGACTCCTTGGGTATTGAAGAATAATTAGGTTTAGATTAGCAATAAAAAGAAGAATTTGGTCAATTTCTACTGAGGTTATAAATGGATTGAGAAGTTACTATCTAGAGGGAAAATTTAGTCAGTAGAGGTGGTATGTGGTTGGGTCAATCAGATATGCACTTTGGATGAATTTGTTATATTTCTGTCCCCAATTTGTTCTCCTAAAACCTAGTTGAATTTCTTGTGCTTCTTTCTTGCCCTCTTACCTAAAAAAGGAGTAGCAGCACATTTTTTAATACATTTCACTACTTCTTGCTCCTGAGTCCTAAGGACAAGAGAAGTTTATGTATGTTTAATAACTGTCCATTGTCTTTCTTGTTTTTGAAATCCCCTTAGCAATATCTTCAAATTACCCTAGGGGTTCCCCCAGGTAAAAAGAGTACAATGGCAATTAGTCTTCAAAGGTGACCCACCCCCCATTCTTTGGTGTCAAAGAATGACACCTAAACTCTTTTATTTTTTTTAATAAGATTTATTTATTTATTTGAGAGGGAAAGCATGAGTGAGCATGAGCCGGACAGGCAGAGGGGAGGGAGAGAATCTTAAGCTGACTTCCTTGTGAGTGAAGACCCCAATGCAGGGCTCCGTCTCACCACCCTGAGATCAGGACCTGCATCGAAACCAAGAGCCAGACTCTAACCAACTCTGCCACCCGGCTGCCCCAAATGACAACTAACCTTAATCACACTCTTGTAAAGCCTTCTGTTCTTGAATCTGGGCTGTCCCTGAAATTCATTCAGTAGGGAAGTGATGCTGCTTGACTCCCAAGAATAAGTCATAAGAAGCCTGAGTCACTTACAATGTTCAATCTTGGAAAACTCCCTGAGGGAAACTAGCCACTGAGACCATCAGTAAGTTCCCGAAGTCATCTTGGGAAGGTGACAGGCCATGTGGAGGCACCAAGATGACTGATGAATAGGTGAAGAAGCCACCTTGGAAGTAAATTTCTCCAGCCTGGTTGATGCTGTGTGGATCAGAGATAACCCAACAAAATCTTGCTGAAATTTCTGACCCAAAGCCAAGTGGTTGTTTAAGTCACTAAGTATGGGGCATAGTATTTAAGTGGCAGTGGATAGCTGGAACAAGTAGCAGCAAACCATAATACTATTCCAGAAATATTTGTTGCATGAGCTTGGGATATCTGAAAAACAATGTTAGGGAGTAAGTTTGGAAAGAGGATTCAGGCCAGGTTGTATCATTCTAAGATACTTTGATTTTTTCCATTAATAATGGAAATCTATTAAAGTTTCTGATTATGAAAATGACCTATTTGAATAAAAATTTATCTAGAAGTCTGGCCGATGAGGGAAAAAGTCAGAGCTGGAGGACTGAGTTAGGAGGCCCAGGAGCAGAGTAAGTAGGGTGTGAAGTGGGAAGACAGCAAAGGGAATGGAGAGGAGGGAATGAGCAGGTATGTTGTGGTATTGGTCTCAGGTCTGGACTATCAATTCAATAGGGAATGCAAGGAAGCACAGAGGTGCTCCAAAGAGGACCCTGAGTTTGTAGCCTCAGTGACTTGAAAGGCTTGAGCCATTAATAGAACAAGGGTATTTCAGAGCTGGATTCAGTTTGGAAGTGAGGAAAGAGGGGGAGAAGGAAGGATAATAATTATTTCAGTTTTGAGGTGTTTTATTAGTTATCACTTGTTGTGTAGTAAAGTATCTCAAACCTTACTTAGTCTTAAAAGAACAAACTTCGTTATATCACATAGTTTCTTAGGTGAGGAATCAGGGAGTGGCTTAGGTGGGAGTTTCCGACACAGGATGTCTCCTGGGTTTCAGTCAAGCTGCCAGTGCAGGGCTGCTATCTCGAGATTTGACTGGGTCTGGAGGATCCCCTTCCAAACTCACTCACATGGCTGTTGGCAGTTGTGGTTGCTTGTCACGTGGACTTTTCTTCAGAACTGTCACAACATGGCTTCCTCTGAAGCCAGCGATGCCAGAGACAGGCGGAATGGAGTGCAAGAGGAGATAAGAGAGGGAGAAGGAAGGAGGGAGGAAGGTAGAGACTGAGCCCATAAGAAGTCATTGTCTTTGGTGTGGCCTGAAGCGGTCCCCTCAAAATTCACATATGGAAACTTAACCTCCAAGAGATTAGGAAGTAAGATTTAAGCCACGAGGGTGAAGCCCTCGTGAATGGGGTTAACTGATGCCCTTATAAGAGAGGCTTCAGAGAGTTCCCCCACCCCTTCCACTCTGTGAAGATACAAGTCTGTGACCTAGGAGAGGGTTCTCACCAGAGCATGCTTTCACCTTGATCTTGAACTTAGAGGCTCTAGAACTGTGAGCAATTAATTCTGTTGTTTGTAAGTTACCCAGTCTGTAGGATTCTGTTGTAGTAGCCCAAGTGCACTAAGGCAGTCTTTCCATAATCTAATCTTGGAAGTGGCATCCAACACTCCTGCTGCATTCTGTTGTTAGAAGCAGCAGCTAAATCCAGCCTTTATTCAAAGGAAGGAAAATTAAGCTCCTCCTCTTTTGAAGGGAGGACTTATGGACATATTTTTAAAACCACCGCAGATGTGGTAAATTTTAGCTTCTTAGAGTCTATCCAGGTGAAGACAGAAATTCGGAAATATGCACACAGATCTCATCGTTGAGATTAGAGGGCAAAGCAAGGATTGATGAATTATTTTTTTATTCTTTTTAACATGATTTTTCGAGAATCCCCAGTGTGCCAGGCACTCTGCCGAGCGAGGGGGATATCGTGGGGAATAGGACAAGCACTTGCCAGGCTTTCTCATACTTACAGCCTAGAGGAGTATCCAGATAAGTCAATAGGAAGTTAAAAAGAGGAAATTATTATACTGTAGCAATAGGAAATGGGGAGCTGAGGGGGTGATGTTTGTGATTAGGTCTGGGGGATGTGTAAGAACCTCCAGGATGAAAGCAGGAGTTGGAAGAGAGACCTAGAGGACAGTGCAGAGAGGATGTGGAGCTCGGGAGAAGAGGATGCTGCATAGGAGACAGAGGGAGCTGAGGCATTGTGTTCAACGTGGATGCCCGGGAGCAGAATCTGGCCCATAGACTTATTTTATTTGGCCTGCAATCTGTTTTTTTTTTTTTTTTTTTTAAAGCTGAAATAGTTGCCAACATTGAAGAATCTTGGATTTCTATTTTCTCTCGAAATTTGCATTCTCATGTGGCATATCCTGCTGGTGCTGAGATGGGGCTTCAGTCTCTGGCCTGCCCCTCCTTCCCCTCCTCTCCTTTTACGGTGATGCCACTGCTGCTGTGTGCTGTCTCATTACACTGTGAGGTGCGCTTGTTTGGTTCACCCCTATTCCCTGCTTTGCTCCTGTTGACACTGAAGTTTGCAATCCTAGATTTGATGTTTGTATGCACCATCATCGATGTAAATGCTTAAATCGCCCAGATGAAGGCAGATGTAGGATGGGTAGACCAATTATCCCGTAGGAGTGGGGTTCAGAGGGCAGGACAGAAAGGTCTGGAAGGGGAGCAAGACTTGGCAGAGAGGTCAGAGGAGCAGAAGCTCTTGGTCCTATGAGGATGAAATGCTGGAGAGGACAGAAATCAAGTATGTCTCTGGGGCTGTCATCAAAGATGACGGAAACAGAGCTGAGTGCAGGGCCTCGGTCTTGCTAAAAGAGTACGTCCCAGTGGCCTCCTGAAAGATGATGCAACTAGGAATAGCCAGTTGTTGGGAGCACTTCCTATCTGCCCAGCCCTGTTCCAGGGCTTCCTAGGCCTTATCTCAGTTCGCCCTCACAACAGCTCTGCAAGGAGGTGGTGGTACTGTAGCACCTTTTTGTAGACGGGGAAACGGAGACAGAAGGGAATAAAGTCATAACTAGCAGCCGAACCAGGATTTTATCACTGACCATGTGACTCTAGAGCCCGAGTTCTCAAAAGCCAAACTAGGGCAGAAGACCAGTGAAGACCCGGGTGAATCCCATTTATGAGCTATTCCTTGTTTCTGGAGGATGACGGGACACCAGTCTCTCTGGAGCGTGGTAACTTTGTTCTGGATTAATTATCGTGTTCTTGGTTTTAGTTTATTTTTTATTTTGGGACAGGCCCCGGGAAGAGTCTGTGTGAGGTTGCTGGCAAGGAGGTTCCCAAGACAGGGCGAGGGCACTGGTCTTGTGGGCAAAGGCAGTCCCGGATAGCACCTCGGTGGTCAGATACCTAGTTTCTCAAGGCTGACCTAAGTGCACAATTCAAGCCAGGATTTGTTCAAATCCACATTTATTGTCAGTCACAAGCCTTTCTCAGTGGTGGACCCAGCTTGGAATGTAGTCTGTTGGGGTCTTGCGTAGTCATATGTGGCTTGGGTATACAGCCAGCAGTGGGGTGCTCGGTGGGTGTACCAGCCTCAGAGTGTGCAGTGGGCTGGGTCTTGCCAAAACTATCGGAAATACAATCCTTTCAGCCTACAGAGCTCTGCTTCCGGCTCCGGCTTAGTCATAACTTCCCTCCAGGATGGAAATCTTAACATTCTTATGGCTAAAGCTTCCTCTTTCCTAGACCAGGTTTCTCATAGAAGGGATAATTGAATTAACAGAAACAAACAAACTTTAACTGTAAACACAGTTTATCAATATGGATCTTTGTAATACAGTTTGGTTTATCTCTTGGCCTGTCTTGAGTCCTGGGGACCTTTTGAAGAAGAAACAGGAACTCTCCCAGCTTCTGGTTTTGGTAATTACCCTTAGCCCTGGCTGCCAAGATTTCTTTCTAGTCCTATGGTGCCAGTTTTCTTTCTCATTTTTCCTTCTTCTGCTGAATCAGAATAAGGCTCAGCACAGAGACTTTCTCTGTTGCAACATTTGCCCAACATATGCATCCCAGACTAACTGACAGCAATATTGCTGAGAGATTTGGACTTCCTGGAAATAGCTTTTTCATAGTTGGAGACGTGTTTAAATAATAAAAGTAGGCTGTCATCCATGGGTTATGGGTGAAGGAGCTATTTATAGATGAGCAAAAAAATCCCCAATGTGATAACTTACATTATTGTACAAGGACAATGGAAAATTCTCCAGGAGACAGATAGCATAAAAGGGATTTAAAATTAACCTCATCATGTTTTATTCATCAAGACCTTAAGTTGACTTATTTTTTTTATGAAGGCCAGGCAATTTTGATTCCTTTTACTCCTTTTTAAAAAAATAAAACCACAAGCCATTTAAAATAATTATGCCAGGTCACAAACTGTGGTCCTGTGGGCTTATCTTGCTTGGAGATCTCTTTGTTTTGCTCATTCAATATTTTATAAAATTCCCAGCAAAGTCCTTAGGCTGGGCCCAGGCTCCCTGGTTCACTATAGTCTGCACCACTCCTTACTGTGGGTCTTCTTCAGCTGCCCCCAGGGTGCCACTGGGGTGTGTGACTCTTGCTCTGAGTCTTCCTGGGCCAGTGCAGACCATGTGTAAGGTAGGTCCGGCCTTTGTACATACTGTAGTCCCAACTAACATATCTTCTTTAATCCTTACTTTCAATCCAAATCCTACATTATTTCTAGACACTGCTTTTGAGAAACCGTTTCAAGCTATTGTGGTCCATGCCGACCTCTCTCTTTCCTATCTTCCCAATACATGTAATTCACAAATATGGGGGTGGGCTACAGAGGAAATGTGATCACCAGAAGGTGTTCTAACAATGCTATTAGAAGAGGTAAGATCCAGGAGGGCAGGTACTGTGCCATCTAATTAGAAATGCACCCCTCATGTCAAGCTCAGTTTGTGCACCTTGGGGTTCATTTGGGCTGCATTGGATTTCTGGCTTACTTGGCTCATGTGTTTTAACACTTAAAATAATGAACAACTAGGGATTGAGAAAAAGGGAGAGAAAGAAGGGAAGGAAGGGAGGGAGGGAGGGAGGAGGATGGAAGGAAATAAAAGAAAGAAAGCAAGCAAAGGGAAGGGAAGGAAAAGAGAGAAAAAGAAAGAGAAAGAAAGGAAAGGAAAGGAAAAGAAAGGAAGAAAGAATGAAAGAGAAAGAAAGAAAGAAGGAAAGAAAAAAAATAGAAAGAAAAAGAGGGAGAAGAAAGGAATTTGGAGTAATAAAATTCTTAATCACTGACATTGATATTTGACCTTAAAGAACATCTAATGATCCTCTCTCATTTTAGCACAGAGTTGAGGTGACTAATTCAAGGTCACACTGCTAGTTAATGGAAGGGTAGAAGTAGCAATGCGGTCTGCTAATTCCTGTCACAATGTCATTTTTTTCCCTCTCTCTCCCTCTCCCCCTCCCTCTCCCTAAGCCTGTGTATGAATGAGTGGGTGCATGCGTGTGTGTGTGTGTGTGTGTGTGTGTGTGTGTCTATGTCTATGTGTGTGCACACACAGTGATATACATGGAGAATGCTTTGGAAGCTTCTTTATAACAAAAGGCCACTGATACATTATAAATCTTTTCATGTCGATGGATGCTGGATGAATTCAAAGCGTAACATTAGGAATTTCTGGCCGATTTGAATGGAGGAAGTCAGAGAATCCAATGATGCGTGTTAGGTAAGTTTTCGCCCGTAAGGGTTAAACCAAAGTTGGTGCTTTGGTGTGTCAAAACCTTCAGCTAAGTAGAAAGCGGGACTGTCTAGACCGTCTCCTTCCCCAAAGTTTACAGAGAGTTAAGCTTTCATTGCATTACTGTTAGTTAGCAAATGTGACGCCTCGGCCTTTCCGAGTCCTTGGAGCCAAGGAGGGAGGCTCCAGGTGGAAGGGGAAGCCTTGTAGCGGGCTGCTCTTGCCTTCCTGCTCCGTGTGTTCCTGGGATTGCTATGCAGCTGTTCTCCAGATGCCGGCTCTTCCCCAGAAGCAGCTGCGTCTCAGCAGGGGCCCCTTCTATCAATGTGACAACCTGCTGAGGGCTTTGGAACGCTTCCAGATGTAAGGCGTGTTGAGGCTATAAAACATAATCATTAGCATTATCTCCATTTTCGTTTTCGAGTCTCAGCTGTTAAAGTTTTGTGTACAGATTTAGGGCTTAATTGTTCTCATTTTTCATCATAGGTAGCTTCTTTGAGACAGCCTGGGATCTTCCCTTGGAGCTGGATTTCCTAAAAAGAAAGAAAGGATAGCTCTGAGTAATGTTCCTTGCTTCTGGCAGGCTGCGAAGGCTGAGATTAGGGGAGCAGCCTTTTCCCAGCGGCAGTGATATGCACGCCTGGGAGCTGAACAAAATCGTCCATGGCTTTCTTTTGCTGAATCACAGGCTTTCTTTGGCTGAATTTACTGGGAATCTATTTCTTCTTGCTTTTTTTCCCCTCTTCTCCCGTCTCCTCCCTTTGTTAACACAACCCCTGTTTTACAGATTGCCTGGAGAGGATCTCTTGTTACTTTATTCTTTTTGCGATCTATCTATTCAAGAGGGGAAATATATATATATACACACACACAGACACACAGACACACAGACATATATATATGTGTGTGTACACATACACACACACACACAGACACACATTTTTGGGGGAGGTTACTTGAAGATTAAAAAGCCAATGTTTCTTTGCGAAAAATAAAGAGATTTCACACTGAAGGAGCCGCAAATTGGAAACATGGGGCTTTGAAGGTCTGTGAAAATACTAACAAAGCATTTGAGAAAATAAGGACTTTGAATAAATTTCCCCTTGGAAATTGATCTTGTTGGTTTCTACTGTAGTCATTTGTCTTGGAAATCCAATTCCTCAGTGCATAATCTCAGAGCCATACTGAGTTTTGATGACAGGATTAGAAATACTCGCTCACCTCCACCCTGATCTTCGCAGGCAAAGGATTATGGCACCAACAGCAGGAAGCTGATGCCAGGAGCTGCTGCGAAGCATTTGCTCACACAGGGAGCTCAGTAACTGGCCAGAAGACAGAGGCTTATGCATATTGATATCTAAATTTCCTGCAACGTTTTACAAGTTTTGAATTCGACATTTGGAAGGTTCCTGTCAGTTTTCCAGACAGTTTGCAAAATGCTGAACAGGCTCACGAGGGGTTCTTCTGGCAGACTTCTCAGGTGAGGCTCGGTCCAGGTGGCCTTGAGATCCACCATAAGCCTGTCTTCTCTAGGAAGCGACAGTCTCTGCAAAGAGAGTTGTATAGTGGGCACAGTGGGTGCTGAACTTCAAGTCAGAAACTCCTTATTTTACCCACCAACATAAAACTGTATGCATAGTAAGAGCCCACTTAAAAAAAAAAGTACACAGATATTTATATCTGTCAACCATGAATTTGGAAGAAAATTGTAAGATACAAAAATCAATCAAATCAAATCAATTAAAAGTATTGATTTTGTCTGTGTAGTGAGATTGTGGGTGATCTTTTCCTTTTATTGCAAAGGCAGAATGCTTTTATATTTGTTAAATAGCCTTTGGTATTTTCTTTTTAGGATTTTTTTGTGTTTTCTGAATTTTTTGTTTTTGCAACAAACATGAGTTACCTTTGTAATGAGAAAATATCTAAGAATGCATAAAAATGTATGAAATATTTGACATCCAAATGAGCATTAGACTTGGACAGGCTCCGAACTGAGATTCTTGTCTCTACAAATCGTACTGGAATCACATTTACTCAGGAAATCTACTGTGTGTGGCATTAAAGGCACTCAGGGAGAAGCTGAGTATAAAACCCAGATTTACCATTTTGTCCGTAGTGCTGCTGATGGGGGTGTCTGAGGTCCATACTTTTATATCTTGCTTCAGCTGGTACATTCAATTGTTCATACTGAGCACTCTGAAGATGTACATGTCTCAGTGTATGCTAATCATATATTAATAAAAAAGAAATAAATAAAAGAATCAATGTAAGGTAGAATGCGATTTTTTTTCAGATCTTTGTGATGTCTCTGAGATTATGCCACAAATTGAGTGACAGAAAAATCCTAATGGGAACAGAGTATTAGTCTATTGCTTATATTCTGCCAGACCAAAGTGTGAGATGTTGTTAATTTCCCAAGATGGGAAAATGTGATAATAGCAATATTAGGAAAAACCACTGGGCCATCTATTCCCCCAAGAAACCAAAGTCTAAGAAGTGCTGTCTCTCCTCCTGGAAAGACATCAGTGTCAGGAAAGGAGGGCACTGAGCGAAGTCCTTTAGCTTTTGTAACTGGGAGAGTGACGAATGAGAGCAGACCGAGAGATCAAGTGATATGGAAATATTTATAGGATATACATCATCATCTGGGATTAAAACACTGAAGAGGATAAGGAACAAGATGATTTACCTGGGATATCTTTTATTTTATAAGGAAGGAGATAACCTACAAACTATGATTTTTCTCCGGTCTGTTTTTGCTGAGACGCTCATGCTGTGTGGGGCATCTCAATAATGAATAACGGGACTTAAATATTCAGTGATGCAAGATGAATAGGAAAATCCATCAATTATGTTTTGTTACAAATATTTAGCTAATGAGGTAAATTCAGAAAAAAATATAAATCATTCCAGTGGTTGTCTCAATCCTCAATCTAGGGTTATGTGTATGGGTACATTATTACACGAATAGCAATATTTTAAGTTTACAGTGTATTGATTGTAGTTTGGAGTCTGGTGCCTTAGGCCATTCAGCCATCCTGACACACGATGTGGTGAATTACAGTTTTTATAGCACATTCACGTAGATTATCTCAGTCAACTACTCTGACAACCCTCAAACAAGTCAGGCCAAGAAGTAATAGATTTTATTAAAAATTTATTTTAAGGAAAATTAAATTCAGTGAAGTTATATGACTTTCCCAATTCTACTGCTAGAAACTGGATCTGACCCCCATCTGGGCTTCTGATATCTCTGATTCAAAAGGACACTTGTTACTTTTTTCTATTTTTTAAAATCTGATTAACCAGAACACACTATATTGATGGTCTGGGACACCCCAGATAAGTGGCTTCCCACTTGTGATGTCTGCATTAGCTTCTGATTCCCAGTGCCTCTCCTGTCTGTGGATTTAGTAAGGTCACTGAAAAACTAATAACTGAAATTTCTCCAGATCAGGTTTAACGCCCTGGAAAAGGAAAAAAATTTTAGCAAGTTAAAATCCATGCAATTCCCCACTCTCCTCAGTGTCCCACCAGGATATTCCTTGCTGGGTATGTTCTGTGAGTGGTCGTCAACAATCTTCACATTTTTTTCCCACTCCGGGCCATGTACTTGATGTCACACGAGGGCAGTCACAGGCCACTGCCACTGTCCTCAGTGTCCTCCTGAGATGCCATATTTGACAAAGGTGCCCTTACTCTGGGGCGCCTGGGTGGCTCAGTGGGTTAAGCTGCTGCCTTCGGCTCAGGTCATGATCTCAGGGTCCTGGGATCCAGTCCCGCATCGGGCTCTCTGCTCAGCAGGGAGCCTGCTTCCCTCTCTCTCTCTCTGCCTGCCTCTCTGTCTACTGTGATCTCTCTCTGTCAAATAAATAAATAAAATCTTAAAAAAAAAAAGGTGCCCTTACTCTGTCCTTGATTTACCAAGCTGAGAGGTACCAGAGTAGCAGAGGGGAGAAGTTGTAGAAATGGTTGTACTTGGAGATTAAGAAAGGAGTCAGCTCAACTGTGTAATCTGCCAACGTAAACTGCTAGTAAGTAGTTTAGCCTGTCTGTCATTGAAGGGGGTCTGGAACTTTTTTTTTCATGGGTTCCAAATTTGCTTTTGGTAACCTTGATCTGCCCTGAGCCTCCCTGCTAGACTCGAGATCCTAAGGAGCAGGCCGCATGCTAGTTTCACCTGTTCTCTGCTTTTCTTTAGTATGGAGACATTAAAGCAGAACAGCTTAGCTCCCTGGACTTAAGACTTGCCCCCCACCCCCAAATTCCTCAGATATCCTCTCTATTGGGCTCAGACCTGAATCCACAGGTTGAGCAGGGAACTAATATCTGAAGTCAGACACCACACCCTCCCCAGTCCCTGATCTTTCCCTCACCCACCCTGGAAGTTACCTCCACATGCTCAAAAATCTTCTGAGCAAAAACTTTATATGCAAATAACTTATGGTGGTCACACCTTTCAGTAATCACATAGGCCAGACCTCAGACATATCCAAATCCTACTTTTGGCTCGAGCCAAAAACTCTGCCTCATTATCTAGCTGGAACAACAAGATTAAAACTCATGAAAAGATTAGCAGGCAATACAAGACAGAATGAAATCAAATGCTAGATCAACTATATGTACTGTAAATTCTGTAGGGCTTCTAGGCCAGAAGATCCCCCTACAGTGTTGTTGAGAAAGGCTGAGTGTAAGGAGTTTATTGAACCTTGGAGCAATGGTAGGATTTTCATAGGAAGGACTCTGTGTTACATTAATTCTATTTGAGGGATGTTTGACACACACGTCCTGAAAGAGGTCATTTCGTGAGTTTTCTCATTTTGGGTTTTTAATGGAAACCAACTTACTGATCCCACCCCACCCCCCCAGGCATCTGGCACTAGAAAGATAAGCATTTGAGTTCCAAGTCTATGCTTTGATGTATTGAAGTGACCCAGACAAAAGAGATGTGGTTCTTTAGACCAAAGCAGAAGCTGCCAAGACAGTAGAGAAGTTACTAGATTTTAGTATTTGCTGATGAATTGGATGTGAAGGTAAGGGAAAGAAAGGAGGTGAAGATGATGGCAAAAATTTTTGCCTGATCAGTTGGAAGGATGAAAGTCCCATCAACTGGGATAAGGAAGGCTGTAGGTTGAAGCTGTTTTTGAGGGGAAAAGATTAGGAGTTCAGTTTCAGACACATTTGATCTTGTAATTCAAATGGAAATAAACCCAGTAGACAGTTAGATATGTGATTCTGGAGTGGAGTAAAAAAGGTTTGGGATGGTGACACAAAATTGAAGTCATTGGCTTTCAACCCACCTAGAAAATGGGAGGAGATAGAGAGAGGGCAAGGTCCCAGGCTATGGAGCCCTGGGTGAAGGAGGCAATCCAGGATTCTCTGTAATCTATATGTATTCCAGAACTTTGAGCTTCCCTTCCCTCCCGGCATCTCCAACTCAGGCTCTGGAGTCCAGTGAGCTGCCATGTGGTGTCTGCTGGGCACTGAACAATTTTCTTCTGCAGGACATTCACAGACTCGGCTACCTGGGCCAGGCACCACTGCCATCTGCTGGGCACTTATGAGGCTTCTCCTAAGTACAGCTGCACCCTCTGGATGACACTACTGTGTCCTGCAGAGCTGTTGATATCCTGGGTGCAGGAGGTCCCAGGGGTGTGTGGAATGATGGTGGTGGGTAAGTTGGGGTTTAGAGGTTGACCAGAGCAGTGCATCTTATGGCCCCAAATTTAATAGCTAAAAACTCCACATTCTTCCTCCTATAGCCACCTACCCCCACCACACCCAAAGGATTCAAATTCTAGTGGCAAACACCATGCAGACCTTAGGATTGTCCCCTCCCTGGCCCCATAGGCCATGCTTATCTGTTTGACCTCCTCTTCTCTTGGAATGAATTCTCCTCTGGGAGGTTTCTCCATCCCTCATTCAAAGAGACATTTGGCAAATCTAGTGCGCTGGTTTGCCAGATGTGTCTAGATATGCATCGGTCCTAGCAGTGGGGCTTTTAGGCATTTACAGGACCTAAATTCACTTTTTAAGCATCATTCGAGAACACATCTGACCCATTAGTTACACTGAAGTCCACTGGTTTAGAGTGTGGTATAGCCGTTGTATTGTAATGTGCAGAAAATGGTATCTTTTGATGTGCGAGTATCTCTTCTGTAGCCTTTGATCATTAACCTGAAGCAAACTTCAGTTGGCATGAGCAAAGACAAGGCACTTTTGTGGTGGTTGACAGTCATTTGCACTCGAGTCAGTTTAGAGATGAAAGTACTCAGAAGTCTTCTAAATGCTTCAGAGTGTGCGAAAATGGGACTATTCCAGTCACATTTGAAGTCATTCTAGTGTTTTATTATTCTAGTGCTTTATTCTAGTGTTTTATTATGATTGTGCTTTCTTTAAATTTAAAGTTTCAGCTTTTAAAAATCATATTGCTATTAGAAATTTATGGGTACCTTAGTAAGTACTTATTTTTGAACAGTGGCAGTTCCTGCAGAAGACTTTGTGTGCCTACTTTGCTGGTTATACCATTCTCTCTGTCCCCAGACTGTATGGAAATCTGCTGAGACTGGTTGGCATTCTGCTGGTAAGCACCAGTGTTTATTTTTGGGGCCAGGTGTCCTCTTTGATTAGTCCATACCAACACAAATCAGTCAGTAAGTATTTTGAGTATCACCCCTGGCTTTATATATCTATTAACCCATTGATTATTGGCATTTTATAGAACGATTCGAAGTATCATATATTATATGGCAAAATTATAATAACCTTGTAAAGTAGATGAGGGAGATGTAATATTCTTTGCTTTCATTGGAAAGGTAAGAAAACTCAAAGTTTCAGTGCAGGTGTCCCAAATGTATACCATGAGAAAATATTAACATCATGTTTCAAACTCAGGCCCTCTGATGCCCAGGAAGGTGCCCTCTTGATAGGTAACCCTCCCTTCTCAAGGTTCTTCTGCTCTTTGGGTCATTATATACATGGACTTTGATTTGTCTTCACAGTTAGGATAAAAGAGGAAAAGTTGGAACTTTCTTGCTGCTGCATTTTTCCCACGATTTTTAAAGAGTGACATCTCCTCATTCTGGGTTTGCATGTTTGGGAGGGGTGGCCTACCTAAGTGGGAAAATTTGGGTGTGAATTATAGGCTGATGTTTAGGTTAGAGGAGGGGAGTGTTTTGTGGGTGATGACAGGTGTGTGAGGGATGTGAGGTTGTGAGCAGGCGTGTGAGAGGGTGTGATAGAGTCCAGTGATGTCAGACTGAGTAACATTTCCTCTCCACAGGGTAATTTACTACGGGACACTTGACACAGCAGGAAATGGGGGAGTAGATAGTGTAAGAACAGCTGGAACACCTGGAGAAATGTTATACTTGCACAGGACTGTGGATGCAACATCTTCATTTTGTTTGCTACCTGGTATTATTGTTCGTTATCTCTCTTTGAATGTGTAAGTTTTCTGTTTTTGTTTTGTTTTGTTTATCCCCCAATGACATGCTCAGCTTCCAGAGTGAAGCAATGGTATTTGGCCTCATTTAATCCTTCAATGTCTGGCCAGTGCTAGGAACTGTGTATGAGTTTGGAACCCATTGTTAACTGACTGATTTCTGCCATTCCCTGTGGTCATATATCTTATTGCTCTGCAAGCAGTAATTAAAAAAAAAAAATTCACGGGCCCCAATAAGGGAAATCAGTTAACATCAACTGCTTCTCTTAACTCTTCAGGAATCCAAACACAGTAATGCTGTCATGTGGGATTGCCAATACATTTTTTTTTTTTAAGGCAAAAATTTAACACAAATCTGAATAAACATTTTCGGAAGTCTGGTCAGAATAGTCTCTCCCAAGAAGGTTTTGTTTAACTAATGTTAATAATTGTATAGACTTAATCATTTCTTTTCTGAAATTTGCCCTACGACCCATCTCACCCCAGATTTTCATAACTATTATCTGCTTGCAGTAGAAACTCAGTGGCAGGAAGGTACTACCTTCACTCCATGAAGGTAAAGACTTGGCACAACAAAGATGCTTGTGGTAGATTTAAACAATGATCACAGATTCTTCATCTCTCTCTTCCATAGCGCCTTGCAATTGACTGCATAGTTTGGAGTATCTTTTTCCACTCCTTCCATCTGGCCTGGACTTGATGTTGTCAGTGGGACTTGAAAAGAGGTGTTCTTATGGCCCCTGGGTGTCACAGTCGGTTAAGTATCTGAATCTTGATTTCAGCTCAGGCTGTAATCTCAGGGTCGTGAGATTGAACGCCACATGGGGCTCCATGCTCCTCAGGGAGTCTGCTGCAGATTCTCTCTCTCCCCGATCTCTAAAAACCAACAAACAAATAAATAAAATAATATAAAATAAAAAGAAAAGTGTTTTTTCACTGGGACTTGGGCCCCCTGGCTACTCTGGCAATCCCAAGCCCTCATGTGAACAAATGTAGGCTGGCTGACCACATGAGAGCCATGCTCTTCCAGCTGATAGCCAGCTAAGGCCCAGAAGCAGAGACACCTTAGCTGACAGAGACAGGTAGCTGGCCCCAGGCACATAAGTGAGCCCAAGTGAGACTAGAAGAAGAGCCACACAGCTGAGCCCTGCTCAAGTTGCCACTCTGCCAAATTATGAGCTAAATACATGGTTGGTATTTTAAGGGATGAAGTCTCCATTGAAAAGTCAATCTCTCTCCCACCCCTTTGCATTAAACCACCAAATTTTCCTCCCTAGAGGTACCCACTGTCGAAAGTTTTTTTGTTTGCTTGTTGGTTTCGATTTGTTTTATACTTGCATACTTGAGAGCTGCCATGCATTTGGTATTGATGATGGTGAGTGAACTTCAGGGCTTGTTTTTACCTCCAAATCAGAGAATAGAGGGCAGGGGCCATAAACAAAATCCAGCATCAAGCCTCCCTCCTAGCCATCTGCTATACTATCTACAAAGCCGCATCATTTTGGGAAATGAAAGTTGAGATAGAAGAGAATACTCAAGAATAAGCATATATTCTGGGTTATCATAAACCATATCTATCCTAGGAACACTAAGGCAAACTACAGCAACATAAAAACATAAGGGTTTCCCTGGACACTGACTTTGAACCAGTGCCTCTGTTAAATGATGTCTTCCCTTACCCTCAGCACCCGTCCAGGTTCCACAATGCTCTGCCATGCTGGCCATCTGCATATAAAGGTTGGGTACCTTGTCTGCATACTTTTTTCTCTTGCAACCTTGGCTTTCAACTTCCCTGAACTGGGAGAAGAGGAAAGAGAAGAAGAAAAAGCCCCTCCTCATTGAGAATTCATTCCAACAGAATTCCCCAGCACAGAGTGGTGCCTTCCATGTTCTCTCCCACGCATGCCTCAGGCTTCCAGCCCCCTATCTGCCCAGCCTGGACTCTGTGTCAGCTTTGATAAGAGCCTGGCTGTAATCAGTGCGGCTGCAGTTTTCTGGCTCTGATTTCCCCTTGTGGCTTCTTCATTCCTGTTGATAATTAAAGGAAGCTTTTCTTGCCATGCTGAAGGCTATATAAAATAAGTTAATAAGTAATAAAGCAGCTGGCACAGAACCAGGAACTTGTTCCTTCTGGTATTCTTCCCATCCTTGTGGTATAGTTACTGAGGGGGAAGCTTGGCTCTCAGACTTAGCCTTTGGATTTGGATGGGAGAGTAAACTTTGCTTGGCACTCTGTTAAAAATTTAAGATGCATGGAGAACATTCTGTGAGAGTGTTTATAGGGCCTTAGACTTTGAAGGAGAAAGGCCATTGTTGTTCTTCTATCTTCCCATCTAGTCTTTTCTTTCAAATCCTAGATTTCTTAATTCTCTCTGTCATCCTTATGCCTGCATCACTGTACAGTCTACTTTAATTCATTAAGTTTAAAATAAATGCACTGGGGACTTGCTCTCCAAATAGTATGTGTACTCAGCCGTCAACCTCTCTGCCTTTTCAACGTACCTGTACACAGTATTACAGATGAGTGCCTCGAAAGAGTGCTGTTTCTTTGGGGGTTACTCTGTGTTCACTTATGCTCTCCTGAAACGGCAATGGGTCATTTTCCTGTTCCTGGAGGCCTTGGATAAACTCTCTGTAATGAGGTTTAGGCTCCATCACAGCCAAGGAAACTTCCAGTTAAGTATTTGGGCCTGGAGGAGTGGGGGTGGTGGTCAACCTGTTTTGATTAGTCACAGATGCTTTTCTTGCATTCAGTCTGCCTTTGGCACAGAGGGAGAGAATAGTTGAGGCCATTATGCAGGTTATTTGGGTTAAAAAATAAATCCTTGTACTCAACTTCCCTTTCAAAGAAGAAGGTGATTTTGGTTGTAAATAAGCCAAGGTGTCTGTTTCAATGAATGGGTATAATTGATGCTGAAGACATATATATGCTTTTATTAGCTGCCCACATTGTTCTCTGGCAAAAAACCAAAAACCAAAAAACAAAACAAAACAAAAAACACACCAAAAACAGACAAACAAACAAACAAACAAACAAAAACACAGCACTAGAAAGGGCTGGAAGTGTAGTTCCAGGAGCACCCCATAGCAATGCCTCTGAGACTTCATGGCCCCCAAATCCACTGGCTTCTAAGTACATCACCAGCAAATTACTTCTTGAATTCCTAACTTCTGACTCTAAAGTCTATTCTGGAATTATCTATAGCTCATTTCTAGTTTCTGTCCTTAATCTGAAACTTTGGATTTCATACATTTATCTTCATCCATCTTTTGTCACTGACTTCCTAATTACTTTCAAAACCTTACCCATCCCTTTTTTTCCCCCTGAATACTGATGTATCATTTTATACTTGCCTTACATATACTATCCCACAGGCATTCTTGTTAGATTCAGAATTCCCCCTTGATTTTCTACCCTAAGTTGGCTCCTGACTCCAGCTTTTAAGGTTATTCACTGTGAAACTTGACTACAGGGCAGATGATGAAGCCATTACTACCACACATCTATTTGCTGACTCATCCTGGAATCCCAAGGATATAATTATGCTTCCATTGGAGTTAATCAGCCACAACATGTGCTAGACAGTGCTGTGTGAGAATGTGGATGAAAGACTTGTCCATGTAAATCACTCTCTCCTCAACCCCAATATCCAAAATTGGATTTTAAAAGAGTCTAAAAACAGGCATGAGACTATGGACTCTGAAAAACAACCCGAGGGGTTTTGAAGGGGCGGGGGTGGGGGGGTGGGAGGTTAGGGGAGCCAGGTGGTGGATATTAAGGAGGGCACGTATTGCATGGAGCACTGGGTGTGGTGCAAAAACAATGAATACTGTTACAATGAAAAGAAATTAAAAAAAAAATAGCAGCAACAACAACAACAAAAAACCAGGCATGGTTAGTGATTGCAAGAATTTTAAGATCAGACTTGCTGTAATTATCCTATTTATGGTCTTCTGTGTCTATTGGTGAAGAGCTGCATTTAGGTTGGTCATGTACCATATTATAAAAACATAAAGTGGATTATATATTTGCCTGCATTGCATTCTTCCACATCACCCCAACACGTGGAGGCATCTCTATCACTAGTTTTCTCAGCTGTCCTCAAACTGGAACATACCCTCCTATTCAGAGTCTGTTCTATTTTGAGTTAGTCAGTCTTCTTCCTAGCACATACTGGATCCTGTCCCCTCCTCTTTTTGCCCCAAATATATTTCTGGGCAGATTTCTCTTACTGGATTTCTTGGCTGATAGGCTTTGGTGATTTCGCAGAATAGTTGTAGTTTCTCAGGTAACTTCTGGAATTCTTTGTTGGAAGGCTGGGAGCGATGGGTTATTTCATTATCAGGAGGACCAGGGTTGAACCAAGCTATCAACATATCCTTCCTTGGCAGATATATATGACTTTGGCAAGTACTTTATATCCTTTTATTTATTTACTGTTACCCTAAAAAGATTGGACTGTATAACTCCAGTGAAATCACTGATCATTAAACTTGTTACATAAAGTGCTTTGGTACTTTTTGAGTGCCTACTAAGTGCAAAGTTCTGTGTTAGAACTATAGTAACAAAAATGAGAAATGTGGATCAGATGTTCTTTCAAAGGAGGCAAATGCTACAATTAATTACAAAATATCTCAATATAGTACTTTTAAAGTACCTCCAAAGAGAAGTATAATAGCCTGTAAGAACTGATAGAAGGGAACTAGCTAATTTTGGGGGGAAGGGAAGATTTCTTCGAGCTGGATTAAAGATTTGAATATAGGGTAAGGATTAATTAGACAGAAAGAGGGGCACCTAGGTGGCTCAATTGGTTAAGCAACTGCCTTCAGCTCAGGTCATGATCCTAGAATCCCAGGGTGGAGTCTCACATCAGGGTCCCTGGGCAGCAGGGAGTTTGCTTCCAGCTGACCAGCTCTCTCCTCTCATGCTCTTCTCTCTCATCCTCTCTCTCTCTCAAACAAAGAAACAAAATATTAAAAAAAAAATAGAGAGATGAAATGATGGTGATGAAGGGATTGGGCAGTAGAGGTGAGCTGGCACTAAATGTTCCAGGTAGAGTCCAAGATATGTCTTGAGACAGAAAGAAAAATTCCATATTCAAGGAACTGAGTGGCAGGGGTATTGACACCTTGGGGAAGCATGGTATGGGGTCAGCAGAGGTCAGGTCATGTATGCATTCTAGATCATGTTAAGGATGTTATCACAAGTCAAGATCCTCAAGAAGCAGACTGTGAGCCACAGATTAGCCTGCAGAAAGTTTATTGGTGAGCGCTGTAGGACCAATACCTAGGGAGAGTGGATAAAGTAGGACTGGGCAGAGAGATAAGTTGGACTATAAGATAGTCTCAAGATACTTGTCACTTCATCCTATAAGGAACTGGGAGGGCCCTTCAGAATTATCATAAGTTTAGGTGAGAGAGCTGAATCTTGTTTTTCAAGGGCCAGTTGACTACTGGTTGAATGGGAACTTCCCTGAGGAGGAGAATGTGATCTAGGTTGAGGTGGCTCTTATCTGAAGCCAAGCCAGAGAGAGAGATTCGGCTGAGCTCTTCATGCCCAGCAGCTGGAGGAATGCGCACCTTGGTTCTGAAGGGGAAGACCTGAGTGCACACCATGGCATCTACTACAGATAATATTCTAAGTCTAGTAAGAAACCAGTGGAAAGTTTTCAGCCTGGAAGTGTTATCACATCTGTGTAAAAAGATTGTATTGGTTGTTGCATGGAGGATGCATTGGAAGGTTGACAAGACTGGCTCTAGAGAGACTTGTTATGAGGCTGTGGCATGACTCAGGCAGCCTCAGATAACAGTAGAGTGGACTGGATGATGGCAAAGGAGATGGAGGGGTGCATCTATTTGAGTCACAGTAGGTCTGTTGCAGGAAAGGGGGTTGAAAACAGATGGGTTGGGGGAGATTAATGATGGAGAGGTTCAAGTATAGTCACAGAGTTCCTGTCCCTAGGACAGGGTAGATGGTGAGAGGCCACTCATTGGATTTCTTCTATTTTGAGAAAGTGAATAGATCATGAGTTTAATTTAGGTAAGTTAAACTGAGGTGTTTGTGAGATGTTCAAACAGAGACGGTAGTAGGTATATAATTCTAGAGTCCAGAAAAGATGTCTAGGCTGTGGGTATACATTTTAGAACTGTCATGGTATTTGAGATCATGGTCTTAGATAAAAGATGGCCTGGAAAATGAAAATGTTTGTGAAAATATGGTACAGTGTTTCTACCTTCCTTTTTAGGCAAGGGCTATTTTATGCAAAGTTTTGAATGTGTGGTTGTACATCATGCTCCTAATTAAAGAAACACTTTATGCTGGTTCAAAAAAGGAAACATTCCCTTTCTGTTGCATGACATAGAAACGTAATTGGAGAGATCTACTGAGTGCCTACTATGTTCCAACACTCAGCTAAGTGCTATTGGATACACAGAGTCCACAGCAAGGATTTTGCTCTCAAGAAGCTTAAAATCTAATTAAAGAAACATGACCTGCTACTTCATTAGGTAAGAACCAAGATAATGGTACTATGAGGTGGCAGCTGAGAGCAAAAATAATGGAATAGGAACATCAGGAAAGGCATAGGAGGAGATACTCTCATTTTCACTTGGTTCTGAATGTTGAGTAAGGTCTGGATGGTAGGGAAGATACTTGTGGCGAAGGATAGGATTTCCAAAAAGGTGGAGAGGGTGATATATATAAGATATATTTAAGATTTTAACAATTGAAAAATGCATAAATGTGGCGGTACTTAATGTTATTTAAATAATTATCATATTTTAAATTCTTACCTAGTTTACAGGCCTTTAAATAGACTGATATTTGGTTTGTAATATCTTGTGAGGGTCTGAAATTTTCTGATGAAGTATTTTTTATTTGCTTTTCTTTTGAATTTAATTGGTGCGTGCTTTGCTTTGTGGTTTTAAATTTCAGATTGGCTAACACAGACATCAAGCCCAGAGAGGTTTCCTCTGAAATGCAATCCAGTGAGCTCTCACATTGTACTTTATTCTTTTATCCCTACTCCACCCCAAGCAATCATAGCCTGTGCTTTTACTAATGAATTATAGATAACAGGTTTGGTAATGCTTCAGACTCCAGAATGAGTAATTCTTTGAAAAACCTAAAACCTTTGCTTTCACTCTTTCCACATTTATTTAGAATTGAAAGACTGTAAAAAAGGGAAAATATGATCAGCACATATATGTTGAAATAGCTAGCAGGCACAATTCCACAGCATTATTTTTATGATCATTGAACTTATTTATTAAGTGGCAGATTGCTGTCTGGCTTTTTCCCAAACACATGATACTGAGTATTATTTCACTGGTTTATAATCCTCAAACCTAAACTGCTAGAAGATTATCTCTTCATGCCTGTTCTGACTGTGACCTGTTCCAAAACTGAACAGCTCCAGAAAGCACCGATATGCTTTATGTAAATCCCCCCTTTTACCTCTCTTACTTGCGCAGTACACAGCCTGTGCCATAATATAGTAAGGCTGTTTGTGAATGGTGTAGCAGGTAAAGGTGATGCCTGGTCTGTGGCCTTATGATAGAGACAATTAGCTTCCCCATAGCCACAGGAGGAGGTGATAGTCCCAACATCTGACCCTATACAGCATGGGAACAAACCAACATTTACTTACTCCCACACTTGATAGTTTGATTGGATAAAGGTTTTGAGGTTGAAAGTTATTTTCTCTAAGAATTTTAAAGGCTGTGTTCTATTTTCTTCCAGCATGCATTATTACTATTTGAAAAGGCTGATAGAGAGGTGTCCGGATGGCTCAGTGGGTTTAGCGTCTGCCTTGGGCTTAGGTCATGACCCCAGGATCCTGGAATGGAGACCCCTGTGGGGCTCCCCTCTCAGCAGGGAGTCTGCTTCTCCCTCTGCTCCTCCCCCGACTCATGTTTTCTCTCTCTCTCACTCAAATAAACAAATAAAATCTCTTAAAAAATAAAGGCTGATATTTTGAGTCCTGATTTCTTTCTGTATTTGATAAGTTTTAAGTCTTTAGTTGGCTTTAGAATCTTCTGTTTGTCTCTGATGCTACCAAGTTTTTTGGATCCCAAGTTATCTTTTTTGGGTATTTCTTTTGTTTTGGCAGAGTTTTATTGCTCAGTAGCTTGGGAGGTAACACATTATGTGTCCAAAGGTGTCTTCATTTTAGTTTCTAGTTTGATATTTTAGCCAGGTATAGAATTCCAAGTAAAAATTATTTTCTTTCAGAATTTTGAAGGAATTAATTGACTGCCCCATTAACTTCCAGAGCTGCTACTGAGAAGACCACTGTTATTTTGATTTCTATCCCTTGATGTGATTTGTATTTTTTCTTGGAAAGTGTTCTGGTTATTTTTTTTAAAGATATTATATTGGTGACTTGGTAGACCCTTTCTTTTTTTAAATTTAAATTTTTATTTATTCTTGTTAAAGAAAATCTTAGTTATTCAACACCCTTTCAATCTAGAAACTACTAATCTACAGTTCTGTGAAATCTTTTGTATTACTACTATATTAACTAACTTTCCATTTTGGGCTTCAAAATCTTTGGACATTGAACATGCTAGTCTAATTCCCCAATTCTCTAGGACTCAGTTTCTTCTTATTTTTTAAATCTCTTGCTTTACTCTTTAAAATATTTTATCTCCTTTTCCAGCTTCCTTGTATTGAATGTTTTATTTATGCTCTCATATTTTTAATTTCCAAGAATTTTTCTTATTCTTGGAATGTTCCTTTTTAAAAATAGCTTCATGTTGTTTCATGGATTCAATATCTTTTCTTATCTCTATGAGGACGTTAATGATAATTAAAACATTTTTTTTCCTTCTCTCTTCTTCAAGGCCTTTCTGTTTATTTGTTTTGGTCCCTGTCCATCATTTTTCAGGCTTTCCTCAGATATCTAGTGATCTATGGCAGCATTTAATATTTGAGAGTGAAATTTGGAAAAGATAGCTCTGTGCGAGGCTTGTGGACTAAAGGGCTCACAGTAGGGTGACTAGACCAGGTTGTTTCACTGGGCCAGTCAGTTTATCCAGAAAGGATCTTTTAGTTTTCTGTTGGGGGCTTATGAGTGTGGCTGTTTCTATTCTAGGGGTCAGAAAGAGGATGGAGCTGTGTGTCTCACCGTTCAGTGTATAAACTCTCCTGTAATCCCCGTGTGGGACTGGTCCTCTGCAGCTCCTGGCCTTCCCTGAAGCCAGCCTTACTAGACTGTCTAGGAAACAAACATCTAGTCTTCTCTTAGTGGGTCGGGGGAGTGGGGAGAATTATGTATTTCTATATTCTTTCTTCTTACAGATTTATGCCTTTAACAAACTCTCTGGACCTTGTTTATTTTTCTAGTTTTATTGAGAAATTATTGACAAACCTCACCATATATGTTTAAGGCATACAACATGATAGTTTTGTTGACATTGTTGTCAAATGACCATCACAATAGGTTCAGCTGATATCTATCTTCCCATATAGGTACAATAAACAGAAAAGGAAGAAGAAAAGAAAAGAGGGAACAATTATTGTGATCAGAATATTGTGATGATTTGCTTTCAGCAACTGAGATGCAAGAGGCATTCAACCTGTGTTGAATAATCTGTTTTTAATCTCCCATATTTAACCTGTGGCCACGGGCATCTTCTTAGAAGCCCAGTGCCCTCAGACCCTCTAGCACTCCCCAGGGGTATGTGAACCTCAGATCCTCATATCATTACAGCCATAGGGGATGCTACTAGAAGGTGATGGTCCCTGAAGCGACCTCTACTCTTTGTGAAGGGTCTGCTTTCAGACATGGTGGTTTCTCACTCTTACTGGGATCTCCTCTACATGGTCCCAACATGGCCCCTCACCAGGGTTCTGTCTGGATTTTAGAACATTTGGGGTCTATTGACCAGGTCACACTTTGCAAGGTCGTTATGCCCCTAGTCCCCTGGAAGACTGCTTGCCAAGCAGTGAAACCTTGTCCAGCCAGTCCCTTTTTAAGCTCACTCCTCTGCCACTCTTCCCCCTGCTTGCCAGCCCTGTCATGGACATCAGGATACCAGCTACAATCTCCTCTTTATCTTTTGTCTTTTCACAGAATCTTTTCCAACACTTTTTCTTCACCTCACTTCACTTGACCATATTTTTAGACTTAAGACCCTCCTTTGCAATATTATGTAATTCTTTTGACCCTCTTTTGGAGTTTAGTATTCATTGAATAATTTTTTTAAGAGATTTTATTTATTTATTTGACACAGAGAGAGAGAGAGTGAGTGCACACGCACAAGCAGGGGGAACAGTGTGAAGAAGGAGAAGCAGGCTCCCGGGGAGCAGGGATCCCAATGTGGGACTAATCCCAGGACCCCAGGATCATGCCCTAAGCCAGCTGAGCCACCCAGGCTTCCCTCATTTAATTATTTTTGAGTGGTATGTGATAAGTGCTTTCAAATAAAATGTTTTGCTTGTGTCAGTATACTATTAAAGTTCGTATTACAAATTTCATTGAAATATAACTTTTATATTGGATTCTCAAACCAAAAAAGGGAAAAATTAAAATATTTTTGTACGATAAAGATTATTTACACTTACATATACATATTTAAACATTTTATCATATTACATTTTAACATTTCCCATTTAAAAATGAAGCATACTCTTGATTTTACTGTAAATTAAAACACTTTTTAAAGCAACTAAATTGAAATTTAATTGTTTACTACTTCATCAAGAAAGCAGTTTATGGTCTGATGTTTGAGATTACCTCACTTTGCATCTTAACTAAAAGCTAGCTCTTCTCCTAGGGAGGTCTTCTTATTCTTCTTTTTTTTCCCCCCCTAGGGATGTCTTCTTTTCAACTTCTCTCTTCTTCTCAGAGCTCTCTTGAGTAGAGACAGTTGTTCTCTCACCTCACAGGGCACAAACACGCTAACCACAATTTCTCCCCTCCCTTTGACAATCTGACCATTGTTGTCTGACTTTCAAAGCACTCTCCTTCGTTACTCAAGGGTATTCACATCTGACTCAGTCCTCTTCCATCCTCAACCGGACTCTATGCCATGATGGGAGGAGCGCTGTCTTTGGGCTGCGGAGGAGAGCATCGTATCACACTTGTCTGACAATATTAGCCTAGACCAATTCTTTGCATTGCCTCTGAAATCATAAACTCTAATAACCAACTCTCTAGGTCTTTTGTCCTTCCTTTCATGCCCAGTACTCTCAGCTTGGATCTCACTGTGATCTCCAGTCTCTAATTTCCATCCTTTCCCTCAGTCCACAAGACTCCTTCTTGGCCTGATTTCTTCCCCATTCTAGCCTAGACCTCCACTGCATTATTTAACTTACTTTCCCTCACCACTCTCAAAACTTTACAAGTAATAACAAAAGATAATGTTTATTAGGCATGTTCTAGACATTTGGTATATTATTAACCACTTCACATATGTAACATTTAATTCTAAAAAAGTTCCATGATTAGATATTATTATTATTGCTAATTCACAGATGAAGAAAATATGACCATGAAAGGTTTAATATCTTGGTTCAGGTGATGTGGCTGAAAAGAGTTGTACTGAGTTTCTGTCTAGTTCCACAACCCTTACTGTTTTAAATCATTGTACTGGTACCTCAGTCGTTTCATTTTTCTTGTCTTGAAATTGCCCATTGGGTCATTTTTGTCATCCACTTTTCTGTTCTTATAACAGGGCTTCTAAGAACTTCTGGGGAAAAATCACCAACTCTACGTGGATTAGAACCATGACAAATCATAGTTTCCAGAATCACCTGGACTTTTCTTTGAGTCCAGTTTACCTACATCAGGTGAGAAAACTCTTTCCCTTCTGGCAGTGGCTAATCTAAAGTTTCAACACAATCCTCACATCCTTACTAACCTTCCTCACATCTCATTCATTCTTAGCAAATAACTTTGATTCCTACCTTACTAAGAAAATTATGACTATTTGGTATAAAGTACCTTTATTTCCAGCCCACACACTGACAAAGTCTTTATATCTGCAATGACTCTAGTCTCTTTTCCTGCACTACAAGAAGATGATGCCTGTGTTCAAGACTAATCCTTATGTTTGTTGACTCTGTGTCTCACACTCTTCCACCTAGTCCAAGATAAGGATCATAACACCCATTCCCATTTCTTGCCCTTTTTTCTGTACTTTCTGTCTCCCTATCTTCCTTGGCTCTTTCGCCTCACTCTGGTCCATATCCTCTATTAGCAGGCTACAGATATGCATTAGCCACAGTCCTCACAGGACACAGGACATTTGAAGAGAGTATTTAATAAAGAGAGTATTTGCAAAGCTCTAAGCAGACTGCAGGGAAACTACAAGCCCAGTAGACATGCAGGACTGAGGGGCAAGAGAATTGAACAGGTACTCTAGCCCAGTAAAAGAGTTAGGTGGGTAGGGCCAACTTAAGAGGAGTTGGTCAAGTGACAGAACTTGTTTTAATTGACTATAGAAAGATTTCTGAGAAATAAATACCCCAACTTTATTCTCCTTTCTCCTGTTTCCTGCCAGAGCCTCCCATTGGCCAAACACAACCAGAAGCCAGAGGATGAAAGTATATAATTATACCACATAGAGACCAGCCCCCTAGGGCACAGAACGGGGTGAAGAAGGGTAGAAAGTGGATCTAGATGGGGCAAACAGAAGATAGAAATATTGTATGGAATGACTTTTTTTGGGGGAAATTGGTAGTCTAATTTTCATTAGAACCTTAATTTTAAATAAGAAATGTCCTTTTAAGATTTTAAGTCATCACTAATTTGTTCCTAGACAATAGAGTGAATTTCAAAAAAATATTACTGATTTCTACTGTTCTCTGTTCCATTGCTCAAAGTGCCCATTTACTATGTGTCTTGAGCATAGTAGGTACAAAATAGATGATTGATTGAATTTGTGTTAGTTTTACTACACATCATTCTCTGTTGGCTTGTGTTTCTGTTGCCTGGCAATTTTCAGAAGCTTCATTCCATAAAAAACAAAGGTGAGAGAAAAATCAAAAACAAAAATATTCAGGATGTTTTCTCCAAGTAGCACAACGTCAAAGCAAACAAACCATGGAGTGATGTTACACATTGTAGAGAAAGATTAATTTTAAAGGAAGGAAATAATTTTCCCCTCTATGCCTGGCTTTGGCTAAGCTATGGTGCATCATGGCCAAACTCTATATGGCCTGGTCAGGCCAAAGGGCCAAAGGTCCTTTCAGAATTGGCTTCCCCCACACCTGCACAAACACCCTTTCAGAAAGGGTGCAGTTACATTTGGCGACTGGCCCCCCACTGCTCTTTCATCAGGGCTGTCTCTTGCTTTCCCCCATTTATCCAGCATGTATCCTGACTAGCATATTCCTGAAATCGATATATCTGTGGCTTTCCTGGGAGTGTGATGTTGAAGAGAGTGGGGGTTTGCTTCCTGAGGTTGATCAAAGACTGCCCTTGCTTTCTCGGAAGTACCAAAGCCCCAAGTCTCCCTTGGGTCTGTCTGAAGGTTTGCACAGCTGTCTTACGTTCAGGGTAGGGTGGATCATCACTAATTATTTTGTCATCATTATGTCCTAAAATGGTAAAATTTTGCCATTTGGGCATATAAAGGAAATATGGAGACAAACTAATGGTCATGGACTGGGGAGAGGGTGACATGCAAATCTCAGCTTTATCTTGAAATCAGGCAGATCCTTAGGAAAACACCATTGTCTTCTGAGGAAATCAGAATCATTTGTGTTTACTTTTCAGACTCTGTTTTCCCATTCAACTTTCTATTTCCTTTTCTAATTCTTTATAAACAATTATAAATATTTATAAACAATGTTCCCCCAAACAATTATAAATAATTATAAACAATTCTTTATAAATAATTCTTTATAAATAATTCTTTATAAACAATCCTTTAGAAAAATGTCTCCTGCCATCAGGCATAAAATAGGACAGGTACATGTCTGGTCACCATCATTTGATGTCTGGACATCTGTTCCAGTTTATAGGTTCAGTTTCAAATGAACAGGCAATCCTATAGAAGCTTTTCACTGTTACAAGAAATTATACCTACTCTGTGATTATATGCCACCAGGGGAAGAATGGAGCTGGAATCAGGTTAAATGCACACCGATTGGAAAATTGGAAAAGGCAGGAATAGTTTTCTTATTAGTATCACTCATTTCCATGTAATTAAACACTGGATATTGTATGTACATTTGAATTAAAATAAGACTATTTTCAAATGAGGCTTTTATTCCTTATTACTTTGTAGGCATTTTCCCTATGTTTATTCTCCCCACAAATATTTATTGAGGTCTTTTTAAAAAATGTTTTGTTAGTCACCATACAGTTCATCATTAGTAAAAACTAATCATTAGTTTTTGATGTAGTGTTGCATGTTTCACTGTTTGCGTATAACACCCAAATGCTCCATGCAATATGCGCCCTCCTTAATCACCAGGCTCACCCATCCCACCAGCCCCTTCCCTTCTAAAATCCTCAGTTTCCCAGGGTCCATAGTCTCTCATGGTTCATCTCCCACTCCGATTCCCCCCCGCCCACTTCATTTTTCTCTTCCTTTTCCTAATGTCCTCCATGCTATTCCTTGTGTTCCACAAATAAGTGAAACCATATGATAATTGACTTTCTATGCTTGACTTATTTCACTTAGCATAATCTCCTCCAGTCCCATCCATGTTGATGCAAAAGTTGGGTATTCATCCTTTCTGATGGCTGAGTAAGTATTCCATTGTGTATATGGACCACATCTTCTTTATCCATTCATCTGTTGAAGGGCATCTCAAGTCTTTCCACAGCTTGGCTATTTTGGCCATTGCTGCTATAAACACTGGGGTGCATATGGCCCTTCTTTTCATTACATCTGTATCTTTGGGGTAAATACCCAGTAGTGCAATTGCTGGGTCATAGAGTAGCTCTATTTTTATTTTTTTGAGGAATCTCCACACTCTTTTCCAAGGTGGCTGCACCAACTTGCATTCCCACCAACAGTGTAAGAGGGTTCCCCTTTCTCCACAACTTCTCCAACATTTGTTGTTTCTTGCCTTGTCAATTTTTGCCATCCTAACTGGGTGTAAGGTGGTATGTCAATGTGGTTTTGCTTTGAATTTCCCTGATGGCTAATGATGATGAACATTTTTTCATGAGTCTGTTAGGTATTTGTATGTTTTTTTTGGGTGTCTGTTCATGTCTTCTGTGCAATTTTTGATTTGGTTATCTGTTTTTTGGGTGTTGAGTTTGAGGAATTCTTTATAGATCTTGGATATCAGCCCTTTGTAGTGTCATTTGCAAATATCTTCTTCCATTCTGTGGGTTGCTTCTTCGTTTTGTTGACTGTTTCTCTGCTGTGCAGAAGCTTTTTATCTTGATGAAGTCCCAAAAGTTCATTTTCACTTTTGTTTCCTTTGCCTTTGGAGACATGTCTTGAAAGAAGTTGCTGTGGCTGATGTCAGAGAAGTTACTGCCTGTGTTCTCCTGTAGGATTTTGATGAATTCCTTTCTCACATTAAGGTCCTTCATCCCTTTTGAGTTTATCTTTGTGTGTGGTGTAAGAATGGTCTAGTTTCATTTTCTGTATGTAGCTGTTCAATTTTCCCAGTGCCATTTATTGAAGAAACTGTCTTTTGTCCATTGGATATTTTTTCCTACTTTGTTAAAGATTAGTTGACCATAGAGTTGAGAGTCCATGTCTGGGTTCTCTATTCTGTTCCATTGATCTGTGTGTCTGTTTTTGTGTCAGTACTGTGCTGTCTTTCTTAGTGATTACAGCTTTATAATATAGCTCGAAATCAGGCAATGTGATGCTCCCAGCTTTGCTTTTCTTTTTCAACTTTTCCCTGGTGATTTGGGGTCTTTTTTGATTCTATACATATTTTAGGATTGTTTATTCCAGCACTTTGAAAAATGCCACTTGTATTTGCATTGGGATGGCGCTGAAAGAAAGTATAGATAGCTCTGGGCAGCATAGACATTTTTTAAAAAGATTTTATTTATTTATTCGTGAGAGACAGAGAGAGAGAAGCAGAGGGAGAAGCAGGCTCCCCACTGAGCAGGGACCCAATGAGAGAGTTGATCCCAGGACCCTAGGATCATGACCTGAACTGAAGGCAGACACTTAACCATCTGACACTTAACCAGGAGCCCAGCATAGATATATTAACAATGTTTATTCTTCTGATCCATGAGCATGAAATGTTTTTCCATATTTTCGTGTCTTCTTCAATTTTTTTTCATGAGTGTTCTGTAGTTCCTAGAGTTTAGATCTTTTACCTCTTTGGTTAGGTTTATTCCAAGGTATCTTATGGTGTTTGGTGCTATTGTAAATGGAATTGATTCTCTAATTTCTCTTTCTACAGTTACATCGTTAGTGTATAAGAAAGCAACTGATTTCTGCTCATTGATTTTGTATCCTGCCACATTACTGAATTGCTGTATGAGTTCTAGTAATTTGAGGATGGAGTCTTTTGGGTTTTCCACATTAAGTATCATGTTACCTGCGAAGAGAGAAAGTTTGACTTCTTTGTTAATTTGAATACCTTTTATTTCTTTTTGTTGTCTGATTGCTGTTGCTAGGACTTCTAGTACTATGTTGAACAATAGTGGTAGGCGTGGGCATTCTTGTCTTGTCCCTGATCTCAAGGGAAAGGCTCTCAGCTTTTCCCCACTGAGAATGATATTCACTGTGGGTTTTTCTTAGATGGATTTTATGAAGTTGAGGAATGTTCCCTCTATCCCTATAATCTGAGGAGTTTTAATCAGGAAAAGATACTGTATTTTGTCAAATGCTTTTTCTGTATCAATTGAGAGGACAGTGTGGTTCTTGTCTCTCCTCTTATTTATGTGTTCTATCACACTGATTGATTTGAGAATGCTGAACTACCCTTGTATCCCAGGGATAAATCCTACCTGGTCGTGGTGAAAAGTCCTTTTAATGTTCTGTTGAATCCTATTAGCTAGGATCTTGTTGAGAATTTTGGCATCCATATTCACCAGGGATATTGCTCTGAAATTGTCCTTTTTGATGGGGTCTTTGCCTGGTTTTGGGACCAGATAATGCTGGATAAATAGAGTCTGGAAGTTTTCCTTCTGTTTCTGTTTTTTGAAACAGCTTCAGGAGAATAGGAATTGTTTTTTTCTTTGAATGTTTGGTAGAATTCCCCAGGGAACCCATAAGGCCCTGGACTCTTGTTTTTTGGGAGGTTTTTTGATCACTGCTTCAATCACATTACTCGTTATTGTTCTATTCAGGTTGTCAGTTTCTTCCTGATTCAGTCTTGGTCGTTCATGATTTCCAGAAATGCATCCATTTATTCCAGGTTGCTTGTTGTATAGTGTTGTTAATCATTTTTTATTAAATTATATTATTATATAATTATTAAATTATATTAAATTATAAAAAAAGATTTTATTTATTTATTTGATGGTTAGAGATCACAAGTAGGCAGAAAGGCAGGCAGAGAGAGAGGGGGGAAGCAGGCTCCCTGGTGAGCAGAGAGCCAGATGCGGCATTCGATCCCAGGACCCTGAGATCATGACCCAAGTTGAAGGCAGAGGCTTAACCCACTGAGCCACCCAGGTGCCCCGATAATAATTTCTGATAATTGTATTTATTTCCTTGGTGTTAGTTGTGATCTCTCCCCTTTCATTCATAATTTTATTAATTTGGGTCCTTTCTCCTTTCTTTTGGATAAGTCTGGCCAGTGGCTTATGGATCCTATTAATTCTTTCAAAGAACCAGCTTCTAGTTTCATTAATGTGTTCCACTATATTTCTGGTTTCTAATTCATTGATCTCTGCTCTAATCTTTATTATTTCCCTTCTCTTGCATGCGTTAGGTTTAATTTGTTTTTGATTCTCCAGATCTTTAATGTGTAAAGATAGTTTGTGTATTGGGGATTTTACATTTTTTTGAGTGAGGCTTGAATGGCTATGTATTTCCCCCATAGGACCGTGGCACATCCCAAAAGTTTTGGATTGATGTATCTTCATTCTCATTGGTTTCCATGAGTTGTTTAAGTTCTTCTTTGATTTCATGGTTGGCCCAAACATTCTTGAGCAGGATGATCTTTAGCTTCCAAGTGATTAAATTTCTTCCAAACTTTTTCTTGTGATTGAGTTCCACTTTCAGAGAATTGTGGTCTGAGAATACACAGGGAATAATCTCAATCTTTTGGTATCAGTTGAAACCTGATTTGTGACCCAGTATGTGATCTATTCTAGAGAAAGTTCCATGCGCACTTGAGAAGACTGAATATCTATTGTTCTAGGATAGAATGTTCTGTATATATCTGTGAGGTCCATCTGGTCCAGTGTGTCATTCAAAGCTCTCTTTCTTTCTTTATTTTCTACTTAGATGATCTGTCTATTGCTGATAATGGAGAGTTGAGTTCTCCTACTATTAATGTATTATTATCAATATGTCTGTTTATTTTGATTAACAGTTGGCTTATGTAGTTGGCTGTTCCCATTTTGGGGGCATAGACTTACAATTGTTGGATCTTTTTCTTGGATAGGCCCTTTAAGAATGATATTGAGAGGCAGGACAGGGGGTCATGGGGGAAGGAAGTGAAAGATGAAATGAGATGGGACTGGGGAGGGAGGAAAAACCATAAGAGACTCTTAATCTCAGGAAACAAACTGAAGGTTATTGGAGGGGAGGCGGGTGGAAGGGATGGAGTAGCAGGGTTATAGACATTGGGAAGGGTATGTGCTAAAGTACCCCTGAAGCAAACAATAAAAAAAAAAAAGAATGATATAGTGTCTTTCTGTATCTTTAACTACAGTCTTTAGCTTAAAATCGAATGTGTCTGATATGAGAATTGCTACCCCACCTTTCTTTTGTGGTCCATTGGAATGAAAGATAATTCTCCATCCCTTTACTTTCAGTCTGGATGTGTCTTAAGGTTCAAAATGAGTCTCTTGTACATAGCATATGAATGGATCCTGTCTTTTTATCCAATCTGTAATCCTGTGCTGTTTTATAGGAGCATTTAGGCTATTCATATGGAGAGTGATTATTGAAAGATAGGATTTTATTTTCATCATGTTGCCTGTGAAGTCCCTGCATTTATAGGTTGTCTCTGTAATGTAAATTTCTGTTCTATATCACTCTTGGGGTCTTTCTTCTTTTATAGAACCTTCCTTAATATTTCTTACAGGGCTGGCTTAGTGGTCGCATATTTTTTCAGTCTCTGCCAGTCCTGGAAGCTCCTTATCTCTCCATTTATTCTGAGTGACAGCTTGGACAGATAAAGAATTCTTGGCTGCTTATTCTTCTCATTTAGTACTCTGAAGATGACTTGCCCACCCGTGCTGGCTTGCTGGGTCTCTGTGGATAGGTCTGACTTTATTCTGATATTCCTCCCTCTGTAGATAAGGAATCTATTCCCCTTAACTGCCCTTAAGATGGTTTCCTTGGTTCTAAGATTTGTGAGTTTTACTATCACATGCCATGGAGTTGGTCTGGTGTCCTTGATCTTGGGAGGGGTCCTCTCTGCTTCTAGGACATGAATGCTTGTTTCATTCCCTGGATTAGAGACATTCTCACTATAATTTGCTCAAATATATCCTCTAGTCCTCTCTCTCTCTCTCTCCATCCCCTCAGGGATCCCAATAATTCTGACATTGGAATGTTTCATGGTGTCATTTATTTCTCTAATTCTGTTTTCATGGATTTTAAGATGTTTGTTCCAAGATTCCTCCTGTTCCTTCTTTTCTATCAGTTTGTCTTCAAGATTGCTAATTCATTCTTCTGCTTCATTTACCTTAACTGTTAGAGTATCTAGATTAGATTGTATCTCATTGATAGCATTTTTAAGTTCTGCCAGATCCACTCTCATTTCTGCCCTTAGCAAATCTATGTTGCCATTAATAGTTTTCTCTAGCCTGACTATTGTCTTCATAACTGCTACCCTGAGGCCTATTTCTGACATCTTGCTTAGATCTATATCCATGTGATCTGTAGGAGATGCCATTGTTTCTGGGTCTTTTCTTTGTTGAGAGTTTGTCCTCATAGTCATTATGTTGATTTGTGGTTGAGGGGATGTGCAGCTAAAAATTTCAACCACAATCTGGGCAAGGTGCACCCTGCGAAGTTTCAGAGCAATGGGAAGTCAACACCAAAAAGAAAAAAGAAAAAAAAATAGCCAAAATGAGACCCAAGAATAAGATTGATAAAGCACAAAAACAAAAATAAACAAACAAAAATACTGACACAAACAAAACAAAACAAAAAAGAAACCCAAAATAAAAGGGGGTTGTGAGGGGAAGGTGGCTATAACCCCTAGATGTGGGCTAGGTAGGATATTTCAGTTCTTCCTTGGTGTATTTTGTTCTCTTTGTTCAAGACTTCTACTTCCCAGAGATACAGGGAAATTGAAACTTGTATATATATATAAAGGTAGTATTGAATAGAGAAAAAAGGACTACGTTGAAACTTGTATCTCTACATATAAAAAAATGAAAAAGAAAAAAGTATATTTATGAAAAAATTCAAGTTAAAAATTTACTATGGAATATGTTGCATTAAACATCTAGTTGAAGTGAGAAGTAGGTTAAAAAAAACAAGAAATATGAGAAAGAATTAAACAAAGGAAAAAGAAAGAGAAAAGTCATATCTAAGAGATATACAGACCATGAGGCAACACCAAGAGCTATATACTATTTTCTTCTGGTGTTGGGGTTTTACAGTTTTATGGGGACCCTGTGGTTGTTGTCCTCTTGTTCTTTCAGCTTGTCTTCTGAGGATGGGGCCTGCCGTGTTGTTTTTCAGTCAGTCTTGGTTGGACAGAGTTGCCCTGCCTCCTATCAAGGGGCTGGGCTCCATGGAAACTGGCTTTTTGGGCTTTTTTTCTCCGGAGGCTTTTGTTCTCTGGTGGCTTTTTGCACCTTTCTGGAGGGTCAGAGCAAAGTAAACTGTCTGTACCTGAAGATCCTCCCTAGAGAGAAGGCATAGTCTGCTCCTCTCTGAATCTTCCAGAACGCACAGACTCCCCCTCTGTAAGGGCAGCTGAAAACTGTAGCCTCCCATAGGCAGTGTGCACCCCAGTGCTCCTCTCAATGGTCAACCCAGGCCCCCCATTTGTCTCTGTATCCCTGGGCCATGAAAACCACAAGTGATCCTGGTCCAGGTGAGCCTGGGCCCCAATGGCTCCCATTCCCAGGACCATGGGCTCCAGTCCAAGTAGGGTCCTCTTGGGTGTGGACACTGGTGGCAGTGGGGGGATGGTAGTGACAGCCTCCAGCCCCAGAGACCACTGACTCAAGTCCGCACTGGGTCCTCTCAGACATGGGCAGAGAGTAGCTGTGGCTGTACTGGGATTGTGGGCTTAGGTCCACCCCTGCAGCCGCTCAGTCCAAGCATTTGCTCCTTAAGTCCCTTTGTTCTGTTTGAGCGTTGTTATCAGTCTCTTCCCATCTTACAGCCACCGGTCTCCAAGCTATTGCTGGTCCTCAAATGCAGGGCACTTTTGGATTGGGGTATTACCTTCCAGTGGGTTGCTTCTGGTGGCTTACTTCCCCTTCTGTTTATCCTCCCATATCTGTGTGTGCAATCGCAACTCCATCCTTTGTACCTCTCCACTGATAATCGTCTGCCCCCGTAGAGATCCAGTTGTGTATAATCTTACATCTCAGGCTTATTTCATGGGTGTTCATATTGGCTTGATAGATTTCTAGCTAAATTCAGGGAACTGGATGAAAAGGAGTCCTCCCACTCCTCCACCATCTTGGGCCCTCTTATTGAGGGCCTTTTAAGTGCCAAGTATAATTTTAGATTCTGAGATTACAAGAGGGAATAGCAGGCAAAGTACTTGAATTTGTTGAGCTTGTATTTGATGGAGGCAGAAGTGCATGCAAGTAGAGTAGCTGGTAGAAATGAGGCCCACAAAGAAGAGTGAAGCAGTGTGAAGGGAGCACTTCAGCTAGTCAGAGATGGCCTCTCAGAAGAGAAACCTTCTAGGGGAGAGCTGAGTGTTGTGAGGGAGTGAGCCATGAGACCACCTAAGGAAGGAACATTGCACAAAGTGAACTCTACAATCTGTGTGTGTGGATGCATATGGTTGCCCAGTAAAAGCAAGTGGTAAAAGTGCATATCTAGATTATATACTTTATATCTATCTGTGAGGGTTCATTTAATGTGTCAACCTGATTGGCCATGGGGTGCCCAGATTAAATATTTCTGCTTGTTTGTGAGGGTGTTTCCAGATGACAGCATTTGAATGGGTAGATTCAGTAAACGAGTTAGCCTTTCCCAAGTGGTAAGTGGGTACACATCACCCAATCTGTTGAGGGTCTGAATAGAACAAGATGTGGAGGAAGGAAGAAGTGCTCTTTTCACTTTCTGCCTCACTTTTGATTCAGGATATCATATCTTCTCCAGGCCTTGGATTGGGGTTTACACCATTGACTCCCCTCATTCTCAGGCTTTCAGACTCAGACTGAAGTACACCACCAGCTGTCCTGGGTCTCCAGCTTGCAGAAGGCAGATCTTGGGACTTCTCAGTTTTTATAATTACATGAGCTAGTTCCTCTATGATACATATATATATATATTATATTATATATAATTATATTAAATGCACATGTATAAATGCATACATATGTATTATAATACATACATACATACCAAATTCACATTTATAAATGCATATATGAATGTTCTGTTTCTCTGGAAAACCCTGACTAATAGTTTATCCATCTCACTATCTCTCTACTTATCACTTTCTTTCTCTCTCTCTCTCTCCCTATTTTCCATCAGATGTAACCATGTATTTATCTATCATCTACATACCTCTATATTCTATTATCTATCCCTCTATTTATCTACCATCTATCACTCTACCAAAAGTATATTGCCATACTTGTTTGAGTTTATGTTTTGTTTGAATGCCTGGTGACCTAGATGACCATTCAGCCACATGATGGTCCATATATATTCCTAGGATTTATTAGATCATACTCCAGAGACGCAGGAATGATCTGAAGCAGGAACCAGGGCCCGAGAAGCTTCAGCAACCAAGGGAGAGGGGAAAATTACTCTCTGAGCCTGAGCTGAAATGGTTTGAATGGCTAAGGTGCTCAAGTTCAATGGGTTGGTGGCGCTCACAGCTCTACTGGAAGCAGAATATGCTTTACACAGTAACACTGGGCTTGCTAGTCAGACCTGCAAGCTCTTCAGTGGGCCCTGCACTTGTGTGGTTGGCAATTTGTGCTGGGTCTGAGAGATGCATCCAACAGAAATGTGGGGAGGTGAGGACATATCTGGAGGTATAATAAACCAGTTTGACAGGAATAGAGGTTTTGAAGAGAAGGGTGAGAGCAAATATTCAGAGTGCAGGTTAAATTGTGGAGGGCCTGAAATACAGTGCTGTAAGCAAGTCTTTACAGATGAGTAAGCCTTAGTTACCTCATCTCTAAAATGGGGATAATAATACACATCTCATGGGTTGAGAATGAGATGACATAGTGCATGTAAGATGTCTAGCATTACATTGTACACATATTAAGTGCTTCATAAAAAGTAACTGCTGCTTTGATAATTAAAGTGATGTTTAAGGATGATTAATGTGGCAACAGTGTGTGGGATTAGATGGAGGAGGGATATAGTGGAATAGGGAGCCCAGTTACAAGGTTGTTTTAACAATCTAGGCATAAATATGGTACTAATAAGGGTGGGAAAGCAGGGGCCCAGGAGAAACCACCTGCAGGGAGAGGTAAGAGGCCTTAGAGACTGCCTGGGAACATGCCCTTAAGGCGGTGGGGAGCTTAGAGACCACTGGGGTTTGGCCTGGGTGCCTCCAGTAACATGGGACTGGTTTTGACTCAGGTTGTTAAAGGACAATTCAGCTGGAAGGACCGGGATGTGGAGGGAGCCCATGGTTAGAACAGGGCTTACACTGGGGAAAGGAGGATGGGAGGGTCAAGCAAAAGTTGAGGCATAGAAACAGAATAGTCTGGAGGAGAACTGCCCTATAACAAGACCTCCTGGTCAGTGGAGGAATAGTGCCAAGGCCGCCCTGCATGGTGGGCTGTTAACTGGAGCAGAGAATCTCCAGCATTAAACCAGACTCCTTCCTCCCTGTCCTCTTTTCTCCTTTCCTGCCTTCCCTTCCCTCTTGCTTCTCCTCCCCCCTTCCTCCCTTCTTTCCTTCCTCAGTTAAAGAGTGGGCTAGGTTCTGTGACTGGTACTGGGCATGTAAAGTTAAACAAATGAGATCCCTGTTCTCAAGAAATTTATTATCCAAAGTGAGTTAGAAAAAAGGCTGATACAAATTTGAGGAGTGGGTTCAATAAATGAGGTCTGGTTATGTGGAACTGAGAAAGAAAGAACTAACCGGCAAAGTAGAAGTCTTTTTTTCTCTTCCTGAGGATCTGGGAAGTAGTAGATAAGATTTAGGTGCATTTACTTATTTATCATCTCTAGGGGATACAAGTGTCTTTTCATCTATAGGTTATATGAAAGGATTTTCATCCATGGGTGAGACGAGTGGATTTTGTTCTAGACTTGCTTGTGAAGGTGAGAAATGTGTGGCCTGTGATGACAGAAGTTAATTGTGATTTTCATTTGAAGAATGTTGAAATGATCCATCTCATGATCATAATACATTGCAGAATTGTGTACCTTGCTTTTCCTCCTGAATTAATAGTCCCAACTCCTTTATTTTTCTCTGATGATGAACCTTTAGATCTGTCACTCTCCAAGTACCATCTGTGGACCTGTACAGCAGCAGTAGCACCTGACAATAGGTTAGAAATGATTATTCTCAGGTTCTACCCCATCCCTGCTGAAAGAGAAACTGTGGAGTCGGAGACCAGCCATCTATCATCCAAGTTTTCCAAGTCATCTGAGTGATTTGGAGATCAGCTGAAGTTTGACTGTTGCTGTAGGTTCCTAGAATGGAGCATTGCATTTAGTGGGTAATCAATAACAACTGTTGAATCAAGCTAATATCTGATGCTTTTACCCCACATCTATGCAAGAGGTGGTAACAGACTCCCGGGGTGAAATACTGTCTAAGGTTCTTGTGGAAAGTGGAAGAAACCCAGATTTGTCCTTTCCTTGCCTGGCCTGATTTTCCTTTTTTCCTTATCCTCAGCAGTTGTTAAATTAAACTGCTATTCTGTGTGAGATCCAGGTTCGAGTTCAGGGATAGCTGCACCCTCTGCTTGTTAAGCTACAGAATAACACAGGGTGAAAAAAAGAAAGAGAATCATGGGGCAGCTGTTAGTTCCTTCTTCAGTCTCTAAGTCTTGTGTGGAATCTGAGAGAGGAGCACTCTTGCTTGGTTTAGCCTTTCTTCCCGGTCACATATCAGTATTTGAACCTGTGGGTTAATGTCTCCTCTTTAGAACTTCCCCTCTTAGTTTCCTCCCTGACCTCTGCTCACTATCTTTTACAACCTTCTTCTTCTGTCCGGGACTCTCCCTCTTTTCTCTTTGTTTGGGTTATTTCAACCACTTCCATGGCTCCAATTATTGTTTCTAAGGGAATTTCTCCCAAATGTATCCTTAGAGCACAGGCCTTCAGCAGAGCACCAGACCCCTCTTTCTAACAGTAATGTCCACATGGACATCCTGCTGGTGACTTAAACTTCACCTGTCTGAACCCAACGACTCAATTTCTTCCACCATCAGACACTTCCTCCCAAATTCTCCATTTCTGTTCTGGGTGCCATCATGCTCAGAGTCACACTTGAAATGTTAGCCTCATCTGTAATGTGCGGGATCCAGGTGAAGGCAGAATTAAGGAGTGTGCATGCTGGGATATTCCCCAAGGGGGTTCCCTCTCATTTTTGCTCCATGTTTACTCACTGCCTGCTTATGTTAGCCTTTCCCCACCTCTCCACTAGGCTGCCACAATAGCCTCTTCCCTGTCTTTCCCTCTGCGTGAGAGACCAGGAGACTGCAAGAAATTGACCTTAGCTTTTTCTTTCTCATTTTCAAATCCCCAAATCATTGTTAAATATGTGGGGAAAATCATCTTGTTCTGCAATTGTATAATAAAGCTCTCTGTAGCAGCTTGTTCAGCGTGGGCTTGAGAGCATAAACAAATGGAGGTCATTTTGCCTTCTGGGGGGTTATTTTTAATATCCAAGATTTTGCTGTTCCTGCTCATTTCCCCTGCTTCTTGCTTCAGAAGCTCCTCACAGCTAAATCCATTGATAGCTTCCACAAAACATAAATCCCAGAAAGGAATGCATAATTTATTCATAGGATCTTCAATCAAAACATAGGTGATAATGTATTAGACACATTCTAATAACACGTTATCACCTGGCTTTGCACACCGCATGGAAACAGCAAATTAGATTTCTGAAAGGAGAGAGAGTGCTGATAATGCCAGGATTTACTGACATTAAGAGTGACCTTTCTGAATGAGCAAGGGAAAGAAAGGACAAGAATCAATATTTTTAAAAGTATTTTAGATTCATTGTTCAGTTAATCTTGACAACAAGTCTTATTTAACAGATGAGGAAACTGAGACTCAGAGAGGTTTAATAACTCACTCAAGGTCATATTTCCACAAGGACTAGAGATTCTGCCTTGAGTATTTTGGACCCCCAAAGCCTATTTCCTCTTTATTACACCAGGTTTTTCCAAAAGGATTCCATGGGACACGAGTTCAGTGGAATGATAATACGTATTCTCTGTAAAAGTTCAATCAAATTACAGAACAATCTCAGCACTGCTCTTTTGTAGTGAACTCTCTCTCCCTCGACCCCTGGCAACCATTGCTCTCTTCTCTGTTCCTTAAGGTGCACCTTTTCCAGATGTCCTATAAATAGAATCTTGTAGTATGTGGCCTTTTGGTTTATCTCTCCTTCTTTCTTAGCTAAATGCATTTGAGATTCACCATGTTGTGTGTATGAACACACATGTTTCTTTTTACTGCTAGATGGGATTCCGTCCTAACATTATACTTGGAACACATACAGGTTGTTTCTCATTTTTTGCCAATTGTAAATAAAGCTGCTATGAACAATCACGTACAGGTTTGGGAGTAAATAGAAGTTTTCACTTATTTTGAGTGGGATTGCTATACAGTGGAGAAAAGCCCGGTAGTAAATGCAAAGTTCCTCACATCTTTAGCTCCCAGAGATTCTATATTTTCTTGTTAGCCCACACCTGACCTTAACACTGACAATTTTGAATTCACATGTCTGGATGCATTTGCCTCAGGGGAAGTAGGGCTACAGTTCATTCTCTCCTTGCCAATGCCTTTCAAGTGTCTGTCTTTTCTTAGATTGCTGGCTAGCTGGTTACCCTAAAACCTCAACTCTAATAGGCTCATGAAAAGTTGTGAATTTTCATTTTGTTTGGCATTTTTGTTATTAGTTTAGATGTAAAATCAAAACTTTGCAGCTTTTCACATCTCAAACTGAAACTAATCCCAAGCTAGAATTCTATTTACCCACTTAAAAACATAACCCCAAATATAAACAATGGTTTGGAATAGATCCAAATGATTCTGAAAATGGGTGCAGTTAACTTCCAATATTGTCGGTGGCTTGGGTCTACGTGCATGTGGAAAATTTCTTCAAATGCAATTTTCTCTTCTGTAAACATGGAGGGTTAATCTGCATGGACTCCAGGTTCTCATGTATTTTTAATACCATCTGCATGTACATCCTATAAAGAGAGGCTTTACATCTCCTGGCTACAGTTTCCTTACATCTAACAAATATTAGTTTTAAATTAGTCTCCTTTGTGTATGAGTGTGCAAGAGAGAGAAAGAGGGAAGAGTGAGGAGAGAGAGAAAAGGGAGAGAGAGAGAGAGAGAGAGAGACAACGATGGTGGTTTATAGGAGTTAACATTTTCTGTCCTCCCCAAGATCATTGAAAAGAAAATACTTTTGGATGCCCATTCCTTCAGGCATACTTTCCTCACTCCCTTATCTTTGCTGTCATCATCCACCAACTTCCTGATCACTATAGTATGTTCACTGGGGCCATGGAATCATCCAAGTCATCCAATACCCTAGTCTCTGCTGAGTATGAGTAACCAAAATGATGCCTCTACAAGTACATGATTTCAAACTTGACCTCAGGTCTCAGACCTCCCCTCAGAATCTTTTTTTTTTTTTGTGGCTCTAGCCTGCTCATTCTCCTATTAAACTCAGAGAATATTCCAAAAATATCACCTCCCTCTTTAAAAATTTCAGGCTACTGTCCAAATGCTCATTGAGCTGATGACCTCATTGCTTGTTGAACAAAAGGACACAGCCATCCAGTGGGATTTGTGACTATTTTTTTCATGCTCCTCAGTGTATTTTCAGACATATGTCCTAATCTTGTCTTTTTGTTTTAGTTGAAAACCTGTGTCTCCTCCAATCTAAGATTGATGTCTCACAATCCAGAGGTTTCCATCAAAAATTTAAAATCAGCTGTCATTTTTGACCACCCACCACCAACCTGTTGATATTTTTGATTGGGAATTACAGAATCTATGAAGATTCATATCAAGTATTCAATTAATGATTATTGACATATCTGATAATATATCCTGTTTGAAGGATACTTTTCTGGTACTAAAATATTGATCCCAGATTTCTTTTATTAGTATTTGCATCCATTTTCTCTTCTTTTAATCTAGTCACATTTTTACATTTAAAGTGAGAATCTTGGGGCACCTGGGTGGCTTAGTTGGTTGAGCATCTGACTCTTGGTTTCAGCTCAGGTCATGATCTCAGGGTCCTGGGACCAAACCCTTAGTTGGGCTCTGTGCTCAGTGGGGAGTCTGCTTGGGATTCTCTCCCTCTCCCTTTGCCTTCGCCCCTGCTCATGCTCTCTGTCTCTTTAAAATGAGTAAAACAATCTTTTTCAAAAAAGTGAGATTCTTTCAGACAACATAAAGTTGGATTATCCTTTTTTATTTGGTCTGAAATATCACTGTGTTTAAATTGGAGTGTTGAGGATATTTATCTTAATGTGATTGTTGATATGTTTGGTTTATATTTAGCACCTTACTCTTTTTTTTCTATTTGTTTCATCTGTTTCTTGCCCAGGTCCTCCTTCCTTCCCTTCTTTCAGACTAATTCAGTATTTTTAAAATAAATATTTCATTTATTTATTTGTTTATTATTATTTTTATTTTAAAAGATTTTATTTATTTATTTGTCAGAGAGAGAGGGAGAGAGAGTAAGCGAGCACAGGCAGACAGAGTGGCAGGCAGAGGCAGAGGGAGAAGCAGGCTCCCTGACGAGCAAGGAGCCTGATGTGTGGGACTCAATCCCAGGACGCTGGGATCATGACCTGAGCCGAAGGCAGCTGCTTAACAACTGAGCCACCCAGGCATCCCGATTTGTTTATTATTTTAGGTAAAGAGAGAGAGAGAGAGAGTGAGCACATGCATGTGAGCCAAGGGAGGAGGCAGAGGGAGAGGGAGAAAGAGAATCTTAAGCAGACTCCCTGTTGAGCATGGAGCCTGATATGCGGCATGATCTCATGACCATATGCGGCTTGATCTCATGATCATGTGAGCTGAAACCAAGAGCTGGACACTCAACTGGCTGAGCCACCAGATGCCCAGGACTAATTCAGTATTTTTTATGATTTTATTTTCTTTATGATATTGACTTTTTAGTCTTATTTCTTGTTTTATTTTTGAGTGATTTTTTAGGGTTTATGCTATGAACCCTTACCTTATCACAATCTGTTTTTTTTCATGTGTAATTTAAGATTCTTTCAACATATATTTCCATTTTATTCATTCTTCCTTTGACTTCTACAAAGTTTAAATCAGAGTTATTCCTTAGTTTAGGGCCATTTCCACTACACCAGTTGGAAAGGTCTACTATGATGAATTCCAGGGATATTAAGACATAGGCTCCATCCCCCAGGCACTTACTTGAAAATATGGAACATATTTAAATGGAAAGTAATTACAATGGGGCAAAGAAATACATGTAGTAAAAGTCTAATGACCAGAATAGTTGCCTACTACAAAATGAACTAAGGGAAGACCAGCATGGATTGAAGTGGCCAAGAAAAGCCCCATCCCGAGGATGGAACACAAAAGAAGGATTTATCAAAAGAAGAATTTTATTAATTGAACAAGAATGAACGAGATGATGACTCTGTGATTTGGGAAAAGTAGTCAGGTGAAAATAGCTTGACTAGAATGAGGAATTCAAGCTGCAGACCATAGAATATGAATTTGGAGAGGATGGCATTTTGTGAAGTTAAGCACTATATTTCTTGTGGAATGTTGTTTTATCATTTTACAAATTGTATTTCTATAGCTTTGTCCCTTTATGCCATTCTATCCCACTCCTTTTCGGTAATGGTGGTTTGTTATACAGCTTTCCAAAATCAGCTTTACTTTCATAAACCTTGTGTCTAATAACTGTTTGTTAATGAGTTACTGAAGTGAGAAAAGTAAGAGTCATAGAATTTGAATGATAGGGAAGGCAATAATGAGTCTAGCAGAGACTATCACTTTAAGTCTTGAGTCTTCTCCCTCTGCCTGCTGCTCCACCTGCTTGTGCTCTCTCTCTCTCTCTGTCAAATAAATAAAATCTTTAAAAAAATACTGCTGCAGCTCTCTTTAATTAGTGCATGCTTTGCCACCATGGCTCCTACTCCATTCAAACAATATTTATTTTCCATGGTTTCTAACCTCTTGGATTTCCATTTTATTTTGCTATGTTTGAAATTTTTATTCTGCTTCCATCAAACAAACAGATACTGTTAGTTTTTATAGGCAGGGCTGCAAGCTTGACTTTATCCCAGTGGGGAGGGGATGAATCTTGATTAGTTTTAACCAATCATTGATAATTTCATTGTCCTTGACAGTGAATGATTTAAGCATCAACATTGAATATAGTTTTGGCTAATGAGACATGAGGGGAGGCCTTTGAAGGATACTTTGGCAAGGTTTTTCTCATTGGTAAATATCCAGAATAAAACTCTTCCTTTTTCTTCCAACCCCCAATATTTTGGTGACTTCTGTGATGCATGGAGCAGCCATCTTGTGATGATGAGGAACAAGTATAAGGCTGAGAGGAAGCAAATCAAGGATGTAATGCTGCAAGCTGGGAAGAACTGGTGCCCCACAGTAACATTTTTGAGCTACTGAGTAATAAATTTCAAAGCTGAACTTTAATACTTAATATGGGATAATAATGCCAGGTGTGAAATTTGTTGGTGTTATTAAGCTACCAAACTTTGAGAAGTGGTCAGTTTTAAAAATTTTTCTTTTTCCATAGCAGCACTTGTCAGAGATTGAAAAACTTGTAGATAAGTGAGGAAGAGGTTCCTTAAATGGGAAGAGGTGGAAAAATTATTTCATAGTAATTAGTATCAAATATCAGCAGTCTTTTTGTTGTTCTCACTAGGATGAGGTTCTAATGCATTCATTACTATTGAGTGTGATTTAATTATTCTGGTCTTTATTCTCATAAGTATAGAAATTTCTAGAAGGAAAACATGGTGATAAAGTTTTCTTCTCCCGTGAAGTACTTTAGACTACAAGCATATCAACTTAACCACATCAACTCAGCTATATCTGCTTTTTCAAAGGAAGTCATTGCAAGAGGCACTGTTAAAACATTGGTTATACAAAGTTTTGTGAAAAAATTCCACATTTAGATTGAAATTATTTTGGAATAATAAGAATGGGATATATGTCACTGACTTACATAATGTTAAGAAATAAATAAACTGACATTAAATGATAATAATTGTCAATAACTAAAATCATTAATAGACAAGTTTTATCCTTTTTTTAGGGAACATACTAACCAATCCTCTTGTTCTCTAGTATTGTCTTCAGTATCAAACTTTCCCAAGAACTCTGGGTCTGTATCTTCCTCCACTTTTTGTTAAATAATCTGACAAAAATATACAAGATCATCTTAATGGAAATCAGAAGATCTAGGTTCTACATTCAGGGTCATCATTGACTAATTGGAAAATTGTAGACATGTTAGCTAAATTTTCTTTATCCATTTTCCAAATGACATAACCCAAAGCCAAATTGAACATATTTTGTGAGAAGCACAGTATCCTCTGGTAATAATGAATCACTGAGAGTTGACTGCAATCTCAAACTTGTCTTGCCTACCATATTGTGCAAATCTGGTACTATTTTCTTACCATAGATTGTAAAGGTCCTTGACCTTTATTGGTAATACTACACAGTCATAGATGATCAAGATATGGTCTGGATCCCTGGAGTTAAGTAAATCTTTTTGTCTCACATGGACACATGACATTGTACTTGTTATCCCTAAACCTCCACCAGCTGTGTTTATTGGCCTTGTTGTGTATCTACTTGTTATGGGTATTCGTGCCAGAAATTGTTGAGATGGTTGTAAGATACTGAACAAATGCACAAGTACAATTAATGAATGAATCTGCTATTGATGGTGAGCTATAGAGCTGATTACATGCTGCATGCCCTTTCTAGGTTAAATGCTGACTTTGAAGATGACAACAGATCCCAGTTGTCTGCCCTGCTTTTCCATAGTTGATTTATAACCTATTGTCAAGTGATAATTTGATGAGATTAAATTATGTTTTCTAGAGAAGTAAGCCTCTATTGCCACACTTGAGAAATTTTTATGTCACACTTGTATTCTGGACACCTCACATAAAAATCGAACCTGCATGTGCTAAGCTTTTATTATTTATTGACAAAGCCTCCATTGGTTTTCTTCAGACAGCTCCCAAACAAAAGCTTTCATGTCAAGTTCAGACCAGCACAAGAGGATGTCTATTTTAAAGGATAATCCAAACATGCTCACTTATCAAGAAAGGGGAGAATTAGAAAACCAAGGGAGAGAGAGCAGAATGAAAGGCAGAACAGATATAACTATTATGAAAATTTGTCCTGCATAAAGTGAGAGGGAGGAATTGTCTTTTTAAGTATTAGCAGATAATGATGTCTTACACTTTTTAACATTTCTTATTTATTCTGGTCCTGCTGTTCGGTGTACAAGGCCAGATAAGTTCATGTGTTGAATTCAAGTATCTCAAGGTCAAGGAAACACTAAAATATAGACATTCTTGAGATTCAGAGTGCAGGGTTTTTGTCTTTGTTATTTTTGCACCTGTGGTTGTACTGTGTTTGAGGCTCTATTCCTGGATACTCAGTTGTCAACTAGAAACACTGTAAAGATGATGTGAGGTGGTGGGGTAGAGAGAGAGAGAGAGAAACTGTTCTTATTATTGCTTTTCAAACCAATTAGCATTACAGTTTGAGTGAATAGAGTTTTGTAAAGAAGATGTTATTGGAGGTGTCTTCATTGAACCACAGCATGACGGAGCAGGAGTGTGGGCTATCTTTTTCCTTTTATAGACAGAAAAATTGAAGATGAAAAAGATGCAATGATTTGTTTAAGACCATATAAAAATTTAGTGTCAGAGTCACTAGGATATTAAGGAAATCAAATACCAATGGGTGTGGATGTGTTGGTTTCAGAGCTGAACTCTTGGAGCTAAAACCATGGTTCTGCCACTCACTAGCTATATGTCCTTACATAATCTCCCCTGGCCTCATCCTTCCTATATATATCATGGAGATATTACTTGCTGCATGGTTTTATCTATCATGTAAGGTGATTATATATCATAATGTATGTAAAGTTATCCATATATGTGATGTAAGTAAATATATGCCTTATCTACCTTGTGAGGTGATTATGTATCATAAAGTATGTAAAGTTATCTATATGTGAAGTAAATAACATATGCTTAGGCAATACCTAGTAAGTGCTCAGTAAACATTAACTACTATTAGTGATCATTACAGCAGCTAGCATTTCATATTTACTCCAAAGTTGATAACAGTAAAGATGATTCAAGGTTATAAAGATCATGTGATATCATTTCTGACTGTAAGAAGGTTATGGTCTGATTCAGAAGTCAAGGAATGATGCCTGAATACCCAGTTTGTAGTGAAAGTTAGTAATATAAGCTGTCTATCCATAATAGCCAGCTTGCAAATTTAGGCAAATGGGAGCATTTGGGATGATGCAGCTATAGAAGTGAAGGTGGCCTCTCAGGGAGCTTTTTAAAAAATCTGGTCTTTAGCAATAGGTCCTAGGAATAGCTAGTAATTGAGTATAAGCATTGGAGTGAAGGTATCACAGAAAACCCCAAACAAACATGAAGTCTCACAGGAAAAAGATTCAGATTCAATTATCTGCTGGCCAAAGGTAGTTAGTTTATGACAGTGCAAGTCAAGTAACATTGTTTTTGTTACTTCTTTTCTCTTTTTTCTTCAGCAGAGGGGTTCAGAATTAACAGCTAGTCTGTGACGGATTAAAATGAGGGAGAAAGAGAAAAGTTACCTGCAGTCTCTTTCCTTTTCCTGTAAAATAACACAATTATGGGCCAAACAACTAAAATCAATAAACTAAGACAAAAAAAGGAAAAATTTGTCAATAATCCAAGCCATAGAACAAACTGAAGACCATCTATTGAAGAGAAGCTATTCAAACTCAGTAAGACAATGATGTGTCTGACATTTTAACTTGGACCCATTTTCTTTCCTTCTCCCTCCCTAGTTCAATTGCCTAGTAGCCAAAAGCTGGCAGTGTTGCAGATAATGGAAAGATCTGACTGCTTTTTGAGATTTGTTAAAAGTACTATTCCCAGAGAACAGTCAATATTTTGCCCAAATGTGAAATACTGTGGGAAATCTCTATTTTCAGAGTGTAGAAGCTATTTGATTTGACTAGAACCCAGCTCAGTGTGTGTGTGTATGTGTGTGTGTGTGTGTGTGTGTGTGTGTGTGTGTGTAGAGGAAGCATACCCTGGACATTACCAACATAATAATAGCAAACTGGTGGCAAAATGTCAGTTGCCTAAGGCTGTGATTTCAGTTGGGCAAGCAGCAAGAAAATGGCTGAAGAATTTAAAGGGAAATTCTGGAGAACTGGAGAGTCAGAGCAAACTCAGACATATTGCTGGGGATCTAAATGACTGCACATGTGCAAATGCCCAGGAAAGACCCGGGAAAGGAGAAGACACGAGTTGCTTACCTCTGGGTGAAGCTGAGGCCTTGAACAAGTAGAAAGTAAAAGCTAAGACTGTCTAATAAACTCCCTGAAGTTTTAACGCTTTTTTTCCTACACAGATCCCCCTTGGCAAAGGATGGAAGTTTTAAAAACAAAGCATGTAATGAAATTTTTAAACCAACTATTTGCTGACAGCTAAATTATACTGGACCAGGTATCACTTTCAGGAAGTAAGATTTAAAAATAAAAACAATAACTTAAAAAAGGCTAGCAGAGAATTCAGAGGCCACACATTTCAGAGGATACAGAACACTGCTAAACAAATAATCAGTGGCAAGAAAAACAAAAACAAGAATAACAAGAAAACTTGAGGGTGGGTGGAGAAAACTGATTTCACAGATGTTATATTATTTAAAAAGCTGAATTTACAATAAGAAACTAAGTCTTTTTCTAGAAACTCCTTGAGGAAACCAGATGTTTGACTTACTAGACAAAGATTTTGAATGAGCTATTTTAAATAAACTCAAAGAACTAAAGGAAACTATGTCTAAAGTGTTAAAGGAAATGATGACAATAAAGTCTCATTAAATAGCGAATGTTATTAAAGAGTTAGTATAAAAAAGAACAGAGAGAAATCCTAGAGTTGAAAACTACAAAAACGGAAGAGAAAAATTAACTATAGGAGTATAACAAATGTTATAGGAGTAATATATTTGAGCTGGCAGAAGAGAAGCAATGAACTTCAAGAAAGGTTAATAGAAACTGCCAGAATGAATTTAAGAAAGGAAATATGATCCAACAATATGCTGTATGCAAGCACCACACTTTATATTCAAAGACAGAAATTGGCTGTAAGTAAAAGGATAGAAAAAGACATGCCATGTAAATAGCAGTCAAAAAGGAGTTGGAACATTTATACTAATACCATTCAAGGTAGACTTTAAGACAAAAAGGAACATTTTTATGATGAGCGCAATCCTTGAGGAAGATGTAATGATAATGATTATAAATGTGCACCCTCCCCTCACCAAAAGCCTCTAAATACAGGGAGCAAAAGCTGGCGGAATTAAAGGGAAACATAGAAGAGAGAAGGTCAACATGGAAATCAAAGATCTGAACAATTAGATCTAACAGATGTCTATAGAAAATGTCACCTTACAATGGCAGAATGCACTTTCTTTTCAAGTGTGCACAGAACATTCTTTCAGATAGATCCTATTTTAGACCATAAAACAAGCCTCAAAAGATTTGAAGTCATAGAAAATATCTTTACCACCTAAATAGAATTAAAGTAGAAATAACAGAAAAGCATTTGGGAGATTTAAAAATAGGGGAAATTCAACAACACTCTTCCAAATAACTAATGGATCGAAGAAGAAATTCCAATGGATATTAGAAAAACACTTTGAGACAAATGAAAACAAAATACCAAAGCATATGGATAGCAGTTAAACAGTGCTTGGAAAAAATTTGTAGTTGTTAACAAATATATTTTAAAAAAAGAAAGATCTCAAAACAAAAACTAAACCATTCATCTTAAGTAGGACAACAAAACCACCAACTCAAAGGAAACAGAAAGAAATAATAAATAGTAGAGCAGAAATAGAGAGATAGAGAATAGAAATAGAGAGATAGAGGGGTACCTGGGTGGCTCTGTTAGTTAAGCAACCAAAGCTGCCTTTGGTTGAGGTCATGATCCCAGGGTCCTGGGATTGAGCCCCACATCAGGCTTCCTGCTTGGTGGGGAGCCTGCTTCTCCCTCTCCCTCTACCTGCTGCTCTGTCTACTTGTGCTATTTCTCTATCAAATAAATAAATAAAACCTTAAAAAGAGAAAGAGAATAGAAAAACAATAATGAAAGTCAAAGAAATCAAAAGTTGGTTCTTTGTAAAGTCCAATAAAATTGACAAACTTCTAAAAAGACTGAACAAAAATGAGTGAAAAGATTGAAATTATTAAATCAGGAATGAAAGAGAAGCCATTACTACTGACCTTTCAAAAATAAAAAAGGCTATAAGAAAATGCTGTAAGTAGCTGTGTGCCAACAGATTATAGAATTAAGGTAAAAGAGATAATTTTTTAAACATTTTATTTATTTATTTGACAGAGAGAGATCACAAGTAGGCAGAGAGGCAGGCAGAGAGAGAGAGAGGAGGAGGAGGAAGCAGGCTCCCCGCCAAACAGAGAGCCTGATGTGGGATTTGATACCAGATCCCAGGACCCTGAGATCATGACCTGAGCTGAAGGCAGAGGCTTAACCCACTGAGCCACCCAGGTGCCCATAAAAGAGATAAATTTTTAAAATGACACAAACTGTTGAAAACTGACTCAAGGATAAATAAAACTCTGAGTAGACCTGTAACAAAAAAAGTTCACTTGGTAATTAAAAGCACTTCCAACAAAGAAAAGGCCAGGCACCAAATGACTTAAATTGTGAATTTCCTCAAACATTTAAAGAATAATTAATGCCAATCATTTGCAAACATTTCCAAAAAATGATAAGGATAATAAAAGGAGGTAATACTTTTCAATCATTCTAAAAGACCAGTATTACTGTTTTACTAGAGATAGACGAAGAAATCACATTAAAACTATATACTAATATCCATTATGAATGTCAGTGCAAAAATCTTAAATAAAATACTAGCAAACCAATCTCAACAACATATGGAAAGTATATACCAAGACCAAAGAGTATTTATTCTAGAAATGCCGGAGAGTTTCAACATTTGACCAATCAGTGAATAGACTGAATTCATAGGAAAAAGGACAAAGGTCATCTAAATAAATGCAGAAAGAGCATTTGATACAATCTAATACTTTTTCATGATTTAAAAAAAAAAAACACTAGGGGTGCCTGGGTGGCTCATTGGGTTAAAGCCTCTGCCTTCAGCTCAGGCCATGATCCCAGAGTCCTGGGATCGAGCCCTGCATTGGGCTCTCTGCTCGGCAGGGAGCCTGCTTCCTCCTCTTTCTCTCTCTCTCTTCCTTTCTGCCTACGTGTGAAAAACAAAACCAGTAAAAAAACTAGGAATAGGGATGCCTGGGTGGCTAAGTTGGTTAAATGTCTGCCTTTGGCTCAGGTCATGATCTTGGTGTCCTGGGATAGAGCCCTATATTGGGCTCTCTGCTCAACAGGGATTCAACTTCTCTTTCTCGCTCTCCCTCTATCCTTTCCCCCCCTCTCTCTTTCTCTCCAAATTAAATAAAATATTTTAAAAAGCCAGGAATAGAAGAAATTCAATCTGATAGATATCTATAAAAGACCCACAACTAACATACTTATTGGTGAAAAATGCAATACCTTTCTTCTAAGATCAAGAACAAGACACAAAGGAAGCTTAGATGGAGAGGGTTCTAGATGATGGCATAGGACGATCCTGACCTCATTTCCTCCTACAGACACAACAAATCTCTAACTACATACAGAATTTCCTCTGAGGGGAACCTAGAACATAAGTGCATGTGTAGCCAAGATATAGAAGCAACTAAATATCCATTGATAGATGAATGGATAAAGAAGATATAGTATATATACACAAAGGAATATAAGTAAGCTATAAAAAAGAATGAAATATTGTCATTTCCAACAACATGGATGGACCTACAGGATATTATGCCAAGTGAAATAAGTCAGACAGAGACAGACAAATACCATGTGATTCCACTTATTGTGGAATCTAAGAAATAAGAACAAAGCAACACAAAAACAGAAACAGACTCATACAGTGTTCATACAGTGAACAAGATGATGATGCCAGAGGAGAGGTGTATGGAGGGATGGGTGAAATAGGTAAATGGACAAAATAAGATTAAGAGGCACAGTGTATCAGTTACAAAATAAATAAGATATTGAGATCCAACATACCACATGGGGAAAATAAGTAATTATATTGTAAGAGTTTTGTATGGTAATAGAGGATAACTGGGCTTATTGTGTTCACCATTTTGTAATATACAAAATATTGAATCACTATTTTGCACACCCAAAAGGAATTCAATATTGTATGTAACTTATTCCTCAATAATAATAATAATTTTAAAAAAGAGAGACACAAAAAAATGCTGCTCTTGCCATTTCTATTAAATCATGTACTGGATGTTTTGAGCAGGCAATAAGGGAAGAAAAAGAAATAAAAAGCATCCAGTTTGGAAAGTAAGTACAATGATTTGCATTGGAAAATGATTCTTTATATAGTTTCATATATAGAAATTCATAAGAAATCCACTAAAAGTACTTGAACTAATAAAGTTTTTCAAACAGTGTGTCAGGATACATGATCAAATACACAAATTTGTTTCTACACACTAATTAAGAACAATTTAAAAACAAATTTAAAAATAATCCCATTTATAGGACCATCACAAAGAAAGAGAAAATATCTAGCAATAAATTTAATAAAAAAAAGCTCAAGACTTGTATCCTGAAAACTACAAACATTGTTTGCAATAATTAAGGAAGATTTAAGTTAATGTAGACATCTGTGTTCATGTACTTAAAGATTTAACATAGTTAAGACAATGCTCCCCAACTGACCTATAGATTCAACAAAACCTTGTCAAAAATCCCAGTTTTTTTTTTTTTTTTTGGCAGAAGTTGACAAGCTGATCCTAAAGTTCATATGGAAATGCAAGGGACCCAGAATAGTCAAAGCAATCTTGAAAAAGAACAGATTTGGAGAACTCATGCTTTGCTACTTCAAAACCTACAACAAAACTTATAGAAATCAAAACAGTATGGTACTAGCATAAGGATAGACCCATTCATCAGTGAAATAGTATTGAGGGTCCATAAATAAGTCCTTACACTTACAGAAAATTTATTTTTGACAAGGGCACGAGGAAATTGAGAGGCAGAATATTCTTTTTTCCCACCAGATATCATTTTATTATTAATTTATTATTATTATTTTTTATTATGTTAGGTTACCATACAGTAGTACATCATTAGTTTTTGATGTAATGTTCCATGATCCATTGTTTACATATAACACCCAGTGTTCTATGCAATATGTGCCCTCCTTAATATATGCCCAGTCTCACCTATACCCCTCCCTTTTAAAACCCTCAGTTTGTTTCCTGGAGTCCATAGTCTCTCATGGTTCATTTCCCACTCAAATTTCCCCCTTTCATTTTTCCCTTCCTTCTCCTAATGTCCTCCATGCTATTCCTTGTGTTCCACAAATAAGTGAAACCATATGATCATTGACTTTCTCTGCTTGTCTTATTTCACTTAGCATAATCTCCTCCAGTCCCATCCATGTTGATGCAAAAGTTGTGTATTCATCATTTCTGATGGCTGAGTAATATTCCATTGTATATATGAACCACATCTTCTTTATCCATTCATCTGTTGAAGGGCATCTTGGCTCTTTCCACAGTTTGGCTATTGTGGACATTGCTGCTATGAACATCAGGGTGCATATGGCCCTTCTTTTCTGTATCTTTTGGGTAAATACCCACTAGTGCAATTGCTGGGTCATAGAGTAACTCTATTTTTAATTTTTTGAGGAACCTCCATACTGTTTTCCAAAATGGCTGCACCAACTTGCACTCCCACCAACAGTGTAAGAGGGTTCCCCTTCCTCCACAACTTCTCCAACTTTTGTTGTTTCAAGCCTTGTCAATTTTTTGCTCTTCTAACTAGTGTAAGGTGGAATCTCAATGTGGTTTTGATTTGAATTTCCCTGATGGCTAATGATGATGAACATTTTTTCATGAGGTGTTAGGCATTTGTATGTATTCTTTGGAGAAGTGTCTGTTCATGTCTTTTGCCCATTTTTTGATTTGGTTAATTGTTTTTGGGTGTTGCATTTAAGGAGTTCTTTATAGATATCTGATATCTTGGATATCAGCCCTTTGTAGTGTCATTTGCAAATAATTTCTCCCATTGTGTGGGTTGTGAGAGGCAGAATATGCTTCAACAAATGGCGTTTAGACAACTGGATATGCACATACAAAGGAATGACTTTTGTTCCCTGTTTCAGATTGTATTCACAGATATTATTCAAAATGTATCATAAATGTAAATTAGGAGCTAAGGCCTACTAGAAGAAAAAAACAGTCACAAATCTTTTGACTTTCTGTTAATATTTTATAGATATGATACTGAAGGCAGATATGAAAAAAATTACAAATTTGACTTCACCAAGATGGAAACTTTTGGGATTCAGATACTATTAAGAAAGTGAAGAGATAATACACAAAATGGGAGAAACTATAATCATGTATAATCATTATACATGTATAAATCATGTATACACATGTACATTATAAATCATGTATACATTATAAATCATGTATAAATCAGTATAAATCATGTATCTGATAAGGCATTTGTATCTAAATACACAAAGAACCCATAACTCAACAATAAGAACACACACCACCAAATTAAAAAATGGGCAAAAGATTTAAATAAACACTTCTCCAAAGAAGTTTTGTAACTTGTCAAAAAATAGTCACACCTTTAATTGTTAGGGAAATGTAAACCAAATCACAATGAGATATAATTTCATACTTATGATTTCCAAAATAAAATTAAAAAAAAGGAAAATAATGTGTTGATAAGAGTGAAGGAATCAGAATCTCACACACTACTTGTGGGAATGTAAAATCGTGAAGCCACTTTGGAAAACAGCTTTACTCTTCTCCAAAAATGCTAAACAGAAGGTTTTTTACATAATCCAGGAACTCCAGGAATGAAAGTATATGCTCATAAAAACTTATATATGGGGTGTCTGGGTGGCTCAGTGGGTTAAGCCTCTGCCTTTGGCTCAGGTCATGATCTCAGGGTCCTGGGATCAAGTCCTGCATCAGGTGCTCTGCTCAGCAGGGAGCCTGCTTTCCCCCACCCCCACCTGCCTACTTGTGATCTCTGTCAAATAAATAAATAAAATCTTAAAACAAAATAAAACAAAACAAAACTTATATGTGAGGGGTGGCTGGCTGGCTCCATTGGTTAAGCAACTGCCTTTGGCTCAGTTCAAGATCCCAGGGTCCTGGGATAGAGTCCCACATCAGGCTCCCTGCTCAATGGGAGCCTGCTTTTCCCTCACCCTCTCCCACTTCCCCTGCTTATGCACTCTTGCTCTCTCTCTGTCAATTAAATAAATAAAATATTTAAAACAAAAATTATATGTGAATATTCACAGCAGATTTATTCTAGATAATCAAAAAGTAGAAACACCTAAATATCCATCCACAGATGAACAGATAAACAAAATGTGCATATTTGCATAATGGAGTTATTTTCAGCAATAAAAAAGAATAAAATAGTGATACATGTTACAACATGATGAACCTTGAAAACATCTTCCTAAGTGAAAGAAGACAGTTACAAAAAATCACCTATTGTATGATTTCATTAACAAAAAACGTCTAGAATAGGCAAATACATAGAGACAGAAAGTGGATATGTGGTTGTCTAGGGTTGGAGTAGGGTCGGGAGTAGGAATAGGGTGTGAGTGTTAATGTGTATGTGGTTTCTTTTTGTACTGCTGAAAAAGTTCCAGAGTAAGAATGTGATTATGGTTGCATAATTCTATCAATATCGTAAAAACTACTCAACTGTATATTTTAAGTGGGTAAATTTATGGTATATGAAATATATTAAAAAAAACCCTAAAAAATGACCAAGAATCTCAATTCCTCTTTTTATGTGTATAGTGAACCTTTGTGAAATTAGATGGCGTATTCAATATTCCATATGTAGGATATGGCAGATTCAGAACAGAGACTAAATCTGCCTAACTTTGGAATTTGTGCTCCTAACTCTATCTAGATATTTACTAAGGGAAAAGATCTTACCTAATGAAGATAAATAATCATTTCATCCAGACTTGCAAAACACTAGATGTTTTAGAAAGAGCCTTTGATATCTATCACATATTATGCTAATAATTAAAGGAAATTGATATAATTGTAAATCAAGTCTATTTAAAAAAACATAGATTTTCATTTTCCTTGCCTATATGATTTAGATTCTCTGTTCCACATTCTTTTCCACATTCGTAATGAGAGTTTGATTCAAAAAGTTAAAAAAATTAAGAATACTGTATAATAAAGATTTCTAACTGATGTTGGCAAGGGTGTCTGCATGCCTCAGTTGTGAAATGTGGGCTTGTATCTGTTTTTAAACTCCTGTCACATTCAGGGTGCCTGTGTGGCTCAGTTGATTGAGTGTCTGCCTTTGGCTCAGGTCATGATCTCTGGGTCCTGGGATCGAGCCTCACACAGGATTTTCTGTTCAACAGGGAGTCTGCTTTTCTCTTTCTCTCTCTCTCCCTCTCTCCTTCTGACCCTCCCCACTACTCATTCTCTCTCTCTCTCTAATAAACAAAATCTTAAAACAAAACAAAACTGTCACATTCAGTAGAGTATTATATACATGAAGAAGCATCCACAGCCCCTCTTGCTTATATAATCAAGACCACATTTGTTGGCCTAGTATTTCAGGCTCTCTATTAGCTCATCAATCATTTAATCTATATATCCTATCAATGCCCTTCATTAGCACATGTTATGTGGGTGGTTCTTTGATCACACCTGGAGTTTTAAGGGTTCTGACCAAGGGAATGACCTTGGACAATGTTTCAGTAAGGATGGAGAAAGTGAAAGAGAAAGAGAAGGAACCTCAGAGGCAGGGGTACCCTGAGATGCAGACTGCAGGTACTTACTGAAGGCCTACAATGTGCTCACCTTGGTAGTGTAATAGGAAAAAAAAAAAACATAAGGAATGCAGGGGAAGGCAGGTAATTCAATGTGGAAAGATACTTTAATTTGGGATGAATGAATGATTTTGGGGGGAGCCATTCTAGTAGAAATGAAAAACACAGACCTATCAGTGTGCATTGTGAGTCCTGGAAACAAAGAATGTATGAATTTATAAAAGGAAATAAATCTCACAACTAAAAGAGGGATAGAATATTCTGGGAAGGGTTTTTTAAGCGATGACCACAAAGTGTGTTTAAGCAAAATAGAAGGAGAAAGTAAAAAAATAAAGATTGCAGATTCTGGTTGAAGCCTGTTTGGAGGATATTGTTAACAAGGCCGTGGTCAAGGGTTCAGTTGTCATCCAGGCCAGTTAGTCTTATATAATGAATGCTTGTCTTTTTGGACACAGCTGCACCTCTGACCTTGGGAAACCATTTAATAATCACATAATTTCTGGCACAAGGAAATTGAGGCCAGCAAATTCTATGAATGTCTTGATGCAGACCCATCTCAACACCTGAAAAGGAAACTCGGACCTATACACCAGAGAACTAGCATTGGTAAAGTGCATTAACAATACCACTAGGCTTGTATTAGAAAAATTGGATTGCATCCTCTGTCACTTATTTCCCTTATATTACTAGAATGTTTCAGAATATGTCAGTGTTATGCTTTTCTTACATAGCTGGAAGTCACATAAAAATCCTCATTAAGACAATCTACTCTGTCTTTTAATAAAAAATCTAGTCATTGCACAATTGTGGCATGACAAAGAAGATGTAGTCATCCTGGTTCACTCATTTTATTCATTTAACAACTATTTATTGAGTGCCTATTACCTACCAGACTGGGCTAGTAGGTAAGGGGCACAAAAGTTAAGAAGATAGACAAAGCCCCAGAAAAACAAATAAAAAAGAAGTAGACAATAAATAAACATGACTTTTAGGGATTGTGGTAAGTTTTCTGAAGGAAATAAAATAGGTAATAAATTTGAGTAACTGAGGTGTCCTTCATAGAGAGAATGGCCATGAAAGGCCCCTCTCTTAGATTGGTTACTCCAGAAACATATTCTCATGTAAGAATTCTAGCACAGTAATTTATTTAAAAGGGAATCCCAGGAATCACAAGAAGAGTGGTGGGTAAGTGAGACAGGAGGTTGAAGAGCAATCAAGGGTGCTTTAACAACCATGCTGTCACTTGGGCAACTGTAGGTGAATCCTTCTGGGGAATTCTTGGAAATGGTGTTGAACATGGCCTCTGAGTTATTTCATCTGAGGGGAGCAGGAACTCTGGTAATTATAAAACACAGTCAGTTATTGGTTGAGAGTTCCTAGGGATGGGGGGCATTAAGGAGGGCATTCCTTGGCATTTCTACTGCACATGTGACTAGAGAAGAAAAACTCAGGTAAAGAAATGTAGATATAAGCAGTTGGAAGTCAGGCCAACAAGGTGGGAGGGGCTGGGGCAAGGGTGGGGGGCTATAGGTGGGAATGATGGAGTCTGCCAAAGCTTCTAGAGGACAAAGGATGAAAATGATGCCATCACCAGAAGAGCTAGAAGAGAGACATTCCTGGGAGAGGAAACCACAAATGGAAAGGTCAAGAGGTAGGAAAGGAGTGTTGTGTTTGAGCCTGAAGGATAGGACAGTATAACTATGTATTAATGTGCCCTCATCACTCTTGCTCAGTGCCTTTACACATACAAACCCTCTGCCCATTCACTCTTCCCCCATCTTGCTACGGAGTTCTCTTCCTCGGCATGCTCTGCCCCAGCTTGAATGTTCCTTTCTCAGAGAGATGTTTGTGATTCTGCAGGCTGGTGTAAGCTCCCTCCCAGAACAGAGTCCCACAACACTAGTGATTTCTTTGCAATCAGTATTTAGTGTCTGTTCTTCCCTCATGAATTTCATTAGGTATGATCTGAAGACATCCTGGATCATTTGGGATTTTTATTTTAAAAATTCTGATTTTGGAATCTTAGCTCAGGAAGTACTCTACCAGAATCTCTGAGAATGGAGAAGGTGAAATACCATTTTTAGCTAGCTCTCCAGGTGCTGATTATGCCTTGCAAGTTGGAAAACTTCTGTCCTAGTCAGCAACACCTGGAGTGCTAGGGTCTGTGTAGTTCACAGTCCCTGTGCATCTCCAAAGCCTATTATGGTAACTGTAGGTGCCAATAAATATTTAGAAATAAGTTCTTTGATCATACCACCTAAGTGATAGAGATGAACAAAGCTTTGTTCTAAGTAATAAGGTTAAGGAATAAGATCAGGATACATGAAAAGAGGGTCAGAATTATTAGCGGTGCTTGATAAAGAAATCAGTTCTGAGTGACAGAAACCAAATAGGCTGAACCTGGAGATTTTGTTGGATCACATAGCTAAAAATTCAGGTCTGTATTTGGATGTAAGCATAAATGGATTCGTAGGCTCAAAGGATGTCACTATTAGAACTCAGTCATCCACTTTTCTCACTCCAGATTAAAGCTCAATTTCCTATTTGGTACAGATTCTACCCTCTTGGTGACAAAATGGTTACTAGAAGCTCTAGGCTTGCACCATTCACCTCAGCAGTCTTAGCAGAAGAAAACCTTAGCAGTCTTAGCAGCAGAAGAAGCACACCTAAGTGTGAACTCAGAAAAAGTCCCAAGATTGAGTCTATCTGACCAATGTGATTATTTAACTATTCCTATATTAGTCATGGTATTTATGAATGGAATTTATTGGCCAGACCAGAAACACGTACTCACTGCTTCAACGGTGGAATGTAGAGATGTTGGAGCCAGATCTAACCTGATCTATGTGGACTGAGGGAAGGGTGGGTTTTCAAAGGAAAATTAGGATGTATCAAATCTCTGTTACTTGAAATTCATCCATCCAACCATCACTTGTTAATCCCCATGCTGTGTGCCAGATTGTTTTATGCACTAAGCATAGAGCAGGGAACAAGCCAAACCACAGCCCTAAGTTGGTCTTCCTATGAAGCTTATAGTCTGTCCAGGAAGGCAGACAATTCCATTATAATTACAGTAAAATTGGGTGAGTGTTGTAATAGAGGATTAACATGCTGTATTTATAGAGAGAGTTTATTTAGGCTACAGAAGCAGGGAAGTTGTCTTGGAAAGATTGCAGTTTAAGCATTCTCTTGGATATGGATTAGGAGATAGCCAGAATTAATCAGAGAGTAGAAGACTTATTAGGCATAGAAATTAGTCCAGAGAAGAGAGATCATAACACTTCTGAGGACTTGAAATAAGTGCCATAGGAGGGAGAGAATGTCTTCTCTATCGCTGTGGTGTGAACTACCACTAGACCCTTCTCTTGTGGTTCCAGCTTCCCCAGCCAGCCTTGGGTTATGGGTTCTGACAATACTCTCTCTGGCCTGAATGCCTCCAGCCCTTGAAGTAGTATAACTTTTGACTGTGGTTAAATTTCTAGATTGTGGCATCATCCCTCCTTTGGCTTTTAAGCTTTTTCAACACTGTGTAACCAGTTTCCCATATTAAATGCTCTCAGTTTGAAATACCTAGGGTGGCTTCTATTTCTCTATTGGACCATGGTAGCATTAAAAGCCATGAATAGTTAGCTTGTTTCAATGTTGATTTGGGAGCAAAAACCTTTCTAGAGTAGATTTAAGATAATAAGATTTCTTTCTGTGGTTTTGCCTAGTTTGAGTTTTTCTTTTTTTTTTTCAATTTTTTTAAAAATTTATTTATTTGTCAGAGAGAGGGAGAGAGAGCGAGCGAGCACAGGCAGACAGAGTGGCAGGCAGAGGCAGAGGGAGAAGCAGGCTCCCTGCTGAGCAAGGAGCCCGATGTGGGACTCGATCCCAGGACGCTGGGATCATGACCTGAGCCAAAGGCAGCCGCTTAACCAACTGAGCCACCCAGGCATCCCTAGTTTGGGTTTTTCAAAGTGTTTCCTCATTGATTGCTAGAGTTTGTTAAATGGTGATACCTGATATTAATTTTTTGTCCATTATACATGATGCAAATATTTTTTCAAGGTGTTGTTGACTTTTTATTCCTTGCTCATATTTTTTGATCTTCTAAAGTTTTTAAAAGTTTTAAATATGTAAATAAACCTTGTTATTTTATGTTATCAATCTAAAAAAACAGTGAGAGTATATATATTCATTTAACAGGTCTTTTTTTTCCTTTTTTTTCTCTCTCCCTTAATCTCTTTTTTGCTCTCTTTTAATTTAATCTTTGACACATCTAGAATAGTTTAGGTTAGATGGAGTGAGATAGAGAATAACACCCCCCCATCAAAGAGTGAGTTAAAATTACTTATCCTCACTCTATTCTTGGTCTACTACTGTACATTTGGATCACATGTCTTTATCTAAGTTCCCTAAGGTTGATATTTATTAAATGTCAGCAGAAGAATACTTTATGGAATGGTTTCTATATCTTTAGGAAGACTAGCTGAAGATATTATATATAAATCGTATTAGTAGTTATCAAGTATTTTCTTGAATGTAATTAAATGTTTATGTATCTAATGGTATTTTCTGGAGTTTCACTGGAATGGATTCTTTTCTGAAATCTATTTCAGGATATAGAAATCATGTAGTATAGTATATCATTTGACCAGAAAGTGAACCTATTTAGCTCTATATTACCTGATATATAAATATTTAGGTCTCTCCCTTTAGAAGCCTTAGAAAAATATTCCTTCTGTTTCTTTAAGAAAGACTTGGTTCAGGTTACTCTTAGTTGTTATGATTAATCTGCAAACATCCCTCAATTGAACTAAATTTGGGGGACACAAATATTAGCAGTAACTAAGTCTTTTTTTTTTTTAAGATTTTATTTATTTATTTGACAGACAAAGATCAGGAGTAGGCAGAGAGGCAGGCAGAGAGGGGAGGAAGCAGGCTCCTCGTGGAGCAGAGAGCCTGATTCCTGCCTCAATCCCAGAACCCTGGGATCATGACCTGAGCTGAAGGTGGAGGCTTTAACCCACTGAGCCACCCAGGCACCCAGTAACTAAGTCTTTTAAGATACCACTTTCACCATGGGGCATGCTTTGAAAACTCAGAGAGAGGCAATTTTTACAAATATATAAGTGAGTAGAAATTTGTTTAGCTTGCCTTTTATATAAAGATTTCAATGCTAAAAAGCTCATATGGGAGTAATCCATGAACTCATATCAGTCAACTCAAATTAACAACTTTAAACATCTAGAATGCATTAATTCTCTCAATTAACAAGTCAATCAATGAATTTTATGCCAAAATTATCAGTCAAGTCTAGGAATTCAAGAGTGAATGATATATATATATATATATATATATATATATATTTATACATATATATACATATATATCTATCTATATCTATCTCCATCCTTGCCTTCAAGTAATTTCTGGTCTGGTGGGACAAACAGCACATTATCAATGTGATGCGAGTAATTAGTGATTGTTACTTACACACACACATGCAAAGCATGGTTTATCTATGTTTTTAAAAAATATTATTTATTTATTTGACAGAGAGAGAGAGCGTGCAAGTAGATAGAGTGGCAGGCAGAGGGAGAGGAAGAAGCAGGCTTTCCACTGAGCCGGGAGTCCTATGTGGGACTTGATCTCATGACCCTTGGAATCATGACCTGAGCTGAAGGCTCATGACCCGCTTAACTGACTGAGCCACCCAGATGTCCCATATCTAGTTTTGATATATCAGGGAATTTTGTTTCAGGAGAAGCTTGCCTGGAAATCTGAAGGACAGAGTAATGATGAGTGGGATATGCACATTCTAAGACAAAAAAACCCAACACCTATTAAGGCCCCATAAGAAAGCTCCTGGGGTATTAAGAGAAAACTTCAAGTAGTGAGTACATCTTGGAGAGAGAGGATGATGAAGGTGAAGGTAGTGAGTATGGTTTGATGAGATAGGATGATGAGCATGAAACCCTGTAAGTCAAATAAAACTTTTGTCCTGAGGGCAGTAAGGAGCCACGGAAGGGTTATAACCACAAGGGAAGACACAATCAGATTTTCTTTTTACAAATCTCATGTAGATCCAGCTGAAGAACAGATTGGAGAGGGAAGGCAAGAAGGGAGGCACAGTGACAAGACAAGAAGGGAGGCAAGTCAGGAGGCACTTTATTAGGATTTCCGCATGGCCAAATAAAGGGAAGTGGATACATTCAAAAGAGTATGGTGACACACTGGAGATGGGAAAAACCTTGGATGACTTTATTTTCAGCATTGAGACAATGAGTGAATAATGGTACAGTTTACTGATGTGGTGATGTGCTCCAGGAAGAAGGTGCTGAGTTTGGGCAGGTTAAATCTGACACGGTGGGACACCAAGTAGAGCTGTCTAGTAGAGTAGGGTGCGTGGATCTCGAACTTAAGGACCTAAGTGGAGATTTAGGAATTAGCAGTGCATGAGTGGAGAATGGCATCATGGAAATAATTGAGGTTATGTCTTATTGTACAACTGATTATGTTCACTATGGAGGTCAGGAAAGACCCCAAGCAAATGGAACTAAGCCTTGCCAACTGTGTGTTTGGTTCTGAAGCACGGCTGGTTTAGTAGCATTCCCACCTGAACAATTTCACCTGTGAATTTTTAACAGACAAGTGCAAAGCTGCAGTCCTTTTGATCCATGACATATTTGCAAAAATATAAATCTAAATATATAATTAAGGAAAGAAAATTTTTTTTAAAAAATCTGTTTTGTCTAGTGACATTCCCCAAAACTAGAAGACTGCCTGGCATATAGTAGGCCCTTAATGAATATTTCACGACTAAATGAATGTTTCCAGTTTCTATCCAAAGAAATATAGTATTGTATCAGCACAGAATGATCTTCAGGCTTTTAATGTTATTAAAATTCAGTAAACAACTTACTGAGTATTTCTTATAATTTAAAAATGACTAAAATTTATATCTAAAAAGTGAATTTTATAAGTCAATCGGAGAAAGACAACTATCATATGATCTCCCTGATATGAGGAAGTGGAGATGCAACGTGGGGGGTCTGGGGGGTAGGAAAAGAATAAATGAAACAAGACGGGCTCTGGGTCGGGAGGGAGACAAACCATGAGAGACTCTTAATGTCACAAAACAAACTGAGGTGGGGGGGGGGGTGGGGAGAGGGGGTGGAGTTATGGACATTGGGGAGGGTATGTGCTATGGTGAGTGCTGTGAAGTGTGTAAACCTGGCAATTCACAGACCTATACCCCTGGGGCTAATGATACATTATATGTTTATAAAAAATTAAAAAAAATTAAAAAAGTGAATTTTAATAAAAGTTTCAAAGTCTAAGGCACAGAACCCTAAGTTGCAGAGTTGATTCTTATATCAAATCTTGTTCGCACTGGTCCTCAGCATCCCTTCCGTGATGATAAGATCTAGTGAAGGGGAAAACAGATTATGTTGTTTTCCCACAAACTCATCCTGAGTTTCTGCTCTGTTTTCCCACCTAGCCAGTCCTCCCGATTCCATCCTTTGTACTCTCTGCTTCCGCCTCTCCTTCTTCATGGTCAAGGAAAATAGTTCTTTACCATATAAACTTTAGATTAGGACTTTTATACTAGTTAGTCCAGCTAAAATGTTTCCCAAACCTGTTATAACCTCCTGCCCTTTGTTTGAAAAGAGTGAAACAACAGGACTTTACTTTTTGACCTTTGAGCATTCATGAGGGAGACGGAGGAGAGAGGCAGCGAGGAAGCCATGCCTGTAAACTGCTGTCATAGTTTGAGCCTCTAAAAGGGCAAGCCTATTGCTAAGGAAACTCCTGCTCAGGGAGGGCTAAACTCACAGGGAAATCACAGGGAAAGAAAGGCACAAACAAGTCAGATGCTCAGGCGGAGGGGTGGTGTGGAGCCTCCACAGAAATTGTAAATCTTTATCTCGGGGAGTACATCAAAGGCTGGCTTTGGGGTGGAGGTTGGGTTCAAGCATCCATAGGCCTTCCTAGAAAATTACTAGCGGGAGTTTAAAGGGATCCTAGACTTTCCCGTGAGTTTAATTATGCTCAGCACACAAGCAGGAAGACAAAGTGGCTGTTAATTTTCCATTAATCTTCAGGAAGTTTATGGCAGTTTTTGCAAGTTTAATTACCTTCATCTGTAAGATGCAGTATCATCAGTACCATTTCACAGTGCTCAAAAGCATCTTGATTTCTTTTGCAGCCGGTGCTCCCTGTTAATGGGATAAAATAACTATGGTAGTTAGTCATTTTGCAAATTGTGTGATAGGCTTTTTTAAAGATCGTATAAATCTCCACCTTCTGTAGAATAGTTATGTTTTTACTTAGAGAATGATGTTTTACACTTATTTTCTGTTACTCATGTCTAACACAATGAGTCTTGAACTACTGAAGTGAATAAATCCATTCAATTATGAAATACTGGAAAGACTATTTTTAACTTTCTAGTACAAAAGTAAGGAATATACTTCAAAGGCACTTCCTATTGTTACAAAATAAGTCTCCTTTTTAACCAATGAAAAGTTGAATTTTTTTAATATACAGTGAGTTGGCACAACATCTAACATGGACAGTCTTTGGTCTTTCCATTGCCCATGCTTGTAAAAAGATTTGCTTGCATCAATAAACATTTCCTTCCCTTCCATCCTTTCCTCTCCCAGAGTAAAATAAGTCATCAGTTCAGAGATAGGCTATCTAGATTACTACATTATTGAAGCTAGATTGTTGCTTGGAGATCATGTAATCCAAGCTTTTCCTTTAACGTGCAACTATATCTAAATGCAACTTTTGTTTCTTGTTGCTGGGGCCATTTCCAAACACATTTATGAATAGGTGTCCACAAAATTCCAACTTTAAGTTCATATGGGTACATCTAAAATTTGGGCATAGAGAATATCTCTTTTTGTTAATATCAATGGGAGCTGCAAAGATTTTCATCTCAAGGCATGTTTTACCAAAATAAACATGTTCCACAGAGTCATAAGAATTTTTAATAAGGAGATGGTTTTGTAAGTAATAAAAAATTAAGTTGAACTGTACAGAATTAAATGAGAACATAGCAAAAGTGTCAAGAAGCATTCCTCCAACATGTTTACACCATCATATGTATAGATGATGCATGGGCAGAGTGTGTGTGTGTGTGTGTGTGTGTGTAGAATGGATGAGAAATCAAAGCTATAAATTTAGTTTTGTTGGAACCCAGAATCCAACAAGGTTACTTGGAAGGAGACCAGCTCATCAATAAATGCTTGAATTTCATAGGTATTTACTTCAAGAGATATTCAAGTAAACCTCAAGTGTCTACTTTGATGAACTCAACATATCAGGTGCTAAATCCTTGTCCTAATCTGCCTTGACCAGACTTCATTGTCCATAAGGTCAGTATTTGACTTCGTGACATAGATGAAATATATTTTATGGCAAAAGGATGTCTGTTTTCTTTTAAATTGATGCTAAATTTCTAAGTCAATATTGGTGATATTTTGAAAGAAGCTCTTGAATTCTTAGTGATATTGCTAAGCAGTCCTAAGAAAATCAAAACAGACAAAATCCTAAATAGTTCTAACCAGCTTAAGTTAATTGTGAAAATGGTAAGGGAAGGAATGACTTAAAAGAAAAAGGCAGAATGAAGAGTGATTTTTAAAAAGGTGGAGTTAGGAGGCGCCTGGGTGGCTCAGCCTTCGGCTGGGGGCATGATCTCAGGGTCCTGGGATCGAGCCCCGAGTTGGGCTCTCTGCTTGGCGGGGAGCCTGCTTCCCCCTCTCTCTCTCTCTGCCTGCCTCTCTGCCTATTTGTGATCTCTCTCTGTCAAATAAATAAATGAAATCTTTAAAAAAAAAAAGTGGAGTTAGAAAGATACCTGAGAACTTGTAGATTAATTAAGAGAGTGAAAGGCGATTGAAGTGGTTTATTAATTTTTAGAAGAATTTATTTGTTTATTTACTTTTGAGAGAGAGAGAGGAGGGAGGGACAGAGAGAGTGAAAATCTCAAGTAGGCTCCAAGCCCAGCACAGAGCCAATGCAGCTCCATCTCATAACTCTGAGATCATGACCTGAGGTGAAATCAAGAATCTCATGTTTGACGACTGATCCAACCAGACACCCTTTATTAATTAATTAATTTTTTTTATTCCTTTATTCATCATCAAACAATTACTAAGATCCAAGTGAATTCCAGGCACTTAGGTACTATGTGGAAACATGATATTAGTGAAATATAGTTCCTTTTTTTTTTTTAAGATTTTATTTATTTATTTGACAGACAGAGATCACAAGCAGGCAGAGAGGCAGGCAGAGAGGAGGAAGCAGGCTCCCCGCTGAGCAGAGAGCCTGATGCGGTGATTCGGGGCTCGATCCCAGGACCCTGGGATCATGATCTGAGCTGAAGGCAGAGGCTTTAACCCACTGAGCCACCCAGGTGCCCCTAGAGTTCCTTTCTTGATATAGGCCACACTTTATTGAAATATAGACAGAATTTATGGTGGTAATAACATAACTTTCTATGGAACTTATTTTCCACTTTATAACATTTAATTATAGAGAAGTATTAGAGATTATCTGTCATAATTCACTTAAGGAAAGATTAAGATAATATTTGATTAAAATGAAAATCTGTTCTCCAATTCTCCTTTGGTCAATTATGGATTTAAAACATACGCAACAACAAAAATGTACATTAACAATGTTTTAGAATATACAAAATACCACTATGTGCATTATCCTGCCTGATTTGCACAATGTCAGGGGAGAATTTACTATGTCATTGCATGGACACAGAAACTGAGACAAAGAAAGTGAGTGGTTTTCTTAAAGTCACTTGGCTAGTAAGAACTAGCTGTAGAGTCTCCTTGGACCATGAATGCTCTTCTTTCTGTAATATGCACTGCCTCCTGGAACTATGTGTACAGTTTAATTTTCTTTCTTTTTCTATTTTTTAACCCATTTTAGTATATTTAATTTGAAAGAAGTTACTCTATTAATTCAGGAACTTTTCACTGGTTACTTGCACCTAAGTGTACTTAACTGATATATTTTCTCAAGATTGGCCATGAGTTATCCTATTCGTGAATATATTTTTATGGTACTCTTCGAATTTCTTTTTTTTTTAAATTTTTAAATTAACATATATTGTATTATTAGCCCCAGGGGTACAGGTCTGTGAGATCTGTGAATTGTCAAGCTTACATGCTTCACAGCACTCACCATAGCCCAAACTCTCCCCAATGTTCATAACCCAACAACCCTCTACTTACTCCCCTCCCCCCAGCAACCCTCAGTTTGTTTTGTGAGATTAAGAGTCTCTTATGGTTTGTCTCTCTCCCGATCCCATCTTGTTTCATTTTTTCCTTCCCTACCCCCCAAATCCCCTACTTTGCTTCTCAAATTCCTCATATCGGGGAAATCATATGATAATTGTCTTTCTCTGATTGACTTATTTTTTTATTATTTTTTGATAAACATATCATGTATTTTTATCCCCAGGGGTACAGGTCTGTGAATCGCTAGGTTTACACACTTCACAGCACTAACCATAGCACATACCCTCCCCAATGTCCATTACCCCACACCCCTCTCCTGACCCCCCTCCCCTCAGCAACCCTAGTTTGGTTTTGTGAGATTAAGAGTCACTTATGGTTTGCCTCCCTCCCGATCCCATCTTGTTTCATTTATTCTTTTCCTACCCCCCAAACCCCCCACGTTACATCTCCACTTCCTCATATCAGGGAGATCAAAAAGATAGTTGTCTTTCTCTGATTGACTTATTTCACTAAGCATGATACCCTCTAGTTCCATCCATGTTGTCGCAAATGGTAAGATTTCATTTCTTTTGACGGCTGCATAGTATTCCATTGTGTATATATACCACCTCTTCTTTATCCATTCATCTGTTGATGGACATCTAGGTTCTTTCCATAGTTTGGCTATTGTAGACATTGTTGCTATAAACATTTGGGTGCACATGCCCCTTCGGATCACTACGTTTGTATCTTTAGGGTAAATACCCAGTAGTGCAATTGCTGGGTCATAGGGTAGTTCTATTTCCAACTTTTTGAGGAACCTCCATGCTGTTTTCCAGAGCGGTTGCACCAGCTTGCATTCCCACCAGCAGTATAGGAGGGTTCCCCTTTCTCCGCATCCTCGCCAGCATCTGTCATTTCCTGACTTGTTAATTTTAGCCATTCTGACTGGGTGAGGTGGTATCTCATGTGGTTTTGATTTGTATTTCCCCGACGCCGAGTGATGTGGAGCACTTTTTCATGTGTCTGTTGGCCATTTGGATGTCTTCTTTGCAGAAATGTCTGTTCATGTCCTCTCCCATTTCTTGATTGGATTATTTGTTCTTTGGGTGTTGAGTTTGCTAAGTTCTTTATAGATTTTGGACACTAGCCCTTTATCTGATAGGCCGTTTGCAAATATCTTCTCCCATTCTGTCAGTTGTCTTTTGGTTTTGTTGACTGTTTCCTTTGCTGTGCAAAAGCTTTTGATCTTGATGAAATCCCAATAGTTCATTTTTGCCCTTGCATCCCTTGCCTTTGGCGATGTTCCTAGGAAGACATTGCTGTGGCTGAGGTCGAAGAGGTTGCTGCCTGTGTTCTCCTCAAGGATTTTGATGGATTCCTTTCTCACATTGAGATCCTTCATCCATTTTGAGCCTATTTTCATGTGTGGTGTAAGGAAATGGTCCAATTTCATTTTTCTGCAAGTCGCTGTCCAATTTTCCCAATACCACTTATTGAAGAGGCTGTCTTTATTCCATTGGACGTTCTTTCCTGCTTTGT